>JANDJZ010000189.1:0-68975 GCA_027943245.1 Acanthamoeba sp. SK_2022b
AGAAACAACCCGCGCTCTTCGCTGTGGCCAACACAACATTCCATGAATAGCCTCTAAATTCTTGGAGACCACGCAGAGGTGCAAAACCGCGGTGAGTACCAGCATTGCCCGATTGCGACGTGGTCGGGACTGCAACCCCACTGACAGCGGCACAGGTTCACGCTATCATGTACAATCTCGCTCTTCGCGATCCCGGGGGGAGGACATAGTGAAGACAGCGTGGACGCTCAGGCGTGCGGTTTGCGGTTGCCGGCAGAGGCGGTGGCGGACCTTCGTTCGGTGTTGCTGGCCTCGTTGAGATGCGTGATATTGGTGATGATCTCGGCCATCTTCATTTGCACTTCGCCCACCTCTTTCTGCAGCTCCACGCACTCCTTCTCCTTGTCGGCCAGCCGCTGCTTCAGAGCTCGGTTTTCCTCTGCCACCTTTCGTTTAAAACGAAAAACGAAACGCATTAAATGGAGAGAACAACCAAATGAGATCCACCCATGCGCGACCGATTCCGGTGGCTTGCTGTGGAACACGCAACTGTTGTTGCCCGGGCTAATCGCATACACACACACGAGGAAGAAGCGGGGAGTACCACAGCCATGGCCAGCTCGAGCGCCTGGACTTTGGTCTTGAGCTCGGCGAAGTCACGTAGCCGCTTGCTCACGGCCTGAGCGAGTGCCTCTTCGCTTGCTTCGGCCAAAGCTTGGGTGGGAGCTACTTCTACGTCGAGGCGGAAACCGGTCAGCTTGAGGCGCAGCGCATGGATCTAGAGAGGCAAGGTCCTTTTACCTGATGTGGTAGTCGGAGTGGGGCTGGGGAGAGGTTCCTCATCTTCAACAGCCGCGATTGAGGGGAAAGATCTTCTCATGGGAGGCGGTGGTGGTGAGGAATCCATTGAACAACGGCCGAACGGCAATTCTTCGCGATTTGTTGAATTGATGCGGTCAAGTGTGGCGGCGGTGCGAGAGGTCAGCGATTCGACGTCTCGTTCAGACAACAAATCGTCAAATTCGGACAGATTCAATTTGATGTAGCGCGGCCGGTTTCCTTCGGATGAGGATCGTCTGCGTGAAGATGCTGTGTCAAACCGTACAGGAGGCGTAGTTAGCATCAAACGTGGTCATCCGACCCCTTTGCTCAGCGGTTCCCTTTCTGTTCGGTCAACCAAATAATTACACAAAAAAGAAAAAGTGTTTTTATTCTCACTAACACGAGAAGAGGCGCGCGGGCGGCTGTGGTGCATTCCCAGAAGAGAAAAGAGAACGGTGCGAGCGCAGAGGGAGGACACCAACAGAAAACACAGTGTGCGGCAAGATTTCGAGGTCCCCTTACTCCTTGCGGGTGTACCTGAGCAGGCACGGATGAGCGGGGCCTGTATTGACGACGCACGCACGCAAGAGAGATCATAAGCTTTGTGAGACATAGCGCATCGTACCGAAGGAAGGAAACGTACCGACCACCATGGCAGTGTAATCAGGCTTGGGGAGCTCGCCGACGAGCTCGATGTCGAAGTTGCGCAGGAGAACGGACCAAATAGTCTTGATCTGAAGGTAAGCGAAGTTCTCACCCATGCAACCGTGACGGCCGGCGCCGAAGCCGAGGAAGCGATACTTCTGAGTCTGCTTGTCCTCCTCCACGAATCGCTCCGGATTGTACTGATCGGCGTTGGGGAACACCTCCTCCACCCTCATGCTCAGGGCCGGCGAGACGAACACAACATCATCTGCGAGAGGGAAGTCAGCGGCCAAGCGGGAGCAACAGAGAGAGAGAAGAGAAAATGGTCGTGTGCCCACCTTTGGGAACGTAGTAGTCCTTGTAGGAGAAGGGCTTGATGACCTTCCTCATGACGAAGAGAAGGGGCGGATACATGCGAAGAGCCTCCTTCACGCACCGATGCAGCTTGTCCATCTTGTTGAGAGCCTCCATCGTCAGCTCGTCACCGAACTCCTTCCTGATTTGCTGTTTGTTTCATGTGCACGAGCGACAAAGTTGCTGGTCAGTTGCTGCGTGCGCACGGCAACGAGTGAACGATCTTGTGCCGGGCGAGCGAACCTCCTGCTCCTCCAACACGCCGGGGAGGAACTTCTTCTTGTTGTTGGCTTCGAAAAGCAGGAGACCAGTCCACGAGCCGGTCACCGACGAGGTGTGTTGACCAGCAAAAAGCAAAGCAATCATCAAACCTGTCGTCGTTGTTGTTGTCGTCGTCGTTGTCAGAGTGCAGAGCGTACGTCGTGTGAGTGCCGCCACCTTTTACGTCAGCGCTTAATTAAAATCAAGGACACGCACCAGTGATTTCCTCGTCTGTGAGCGCCTGCTCCTCGCCGCGGTAGCGGGCATCCATGAAGACCTGAAGGCAATCATTGTGCTTGACCTCAGGGTTGGCCCTGCGCTCATCGATGATCTTCTTGAACAGACGCACCATCGCCAGTCTCGCCTCGTCCCTCCTATTACCACAACCGAAAGAGCGTCAGAGATTGAGCACGAGCATACGCTGTGTGGTGGTGGTGGTGGTGGTGGTGGTGGTGGTGGTGGTGGTGGTGGTGGTGGTGGTGGTGAGAGAGAGAGAGAAAAGATGGGGTACCTTTTGTGGGCGGGAATGGGGAGGTAGGGGAAGAAGACGCTGATGGGGAGAAGGCCCTCATCGAGCGTCTGATACAGCTTGGCCACCTCGGAGAAGAGGTTCTCACGGATTTCCTTGCCCATGAGGCAACGGCTAGCAGTCAGGATGATCAGTTCAGCCAGCGCATCCCTGATGTCGACCGTCTGTACGAGAATCGCTCCGGAGTTGTTAGCTACAGGTGAATTCGAAATGGATTGACCGCTGCGACACCAAGTGCAGTGAGCAGCACGGACGCACCCCGGACTTGTCCCACTTGGCGAAGAAGTCCTCGGCCTCCTTGACAATGAGAGGCACGTAGGACTGGAGAGCCTTGGTGCTCAAGCTCGCCGCGATGAACTTGAGCTGCTGGTTCCTGTGAGCCAAATCGGCGCCGTACACAACGTTCGGACCTAAAAAAACGGGTGAGTGGTGGCTATTCTGCAGGAGGGAAGAACTGCGATAAAAGTTTACCAAAAATAGGGACAGAAAACTGGTAGGGCTCGTCCTGCGACAGCTCGGCATCGCCCTGCATAGAGGGGGGGGGGTATTGTCACGATAGTGGCACTGTGAGTTTGCAAGCAACTCTCGGAGTGATAATAGGGTCTTACTGTACCTGAGAGAAGAAGGGTACGTGGGCATCAGGGCCGACCAGGAAAGTGAGGCGCTGGCCGAACACCTTCATGGTGAAGATGTCGCCATACTAAAGCCGCCAAAGGCAGAGGAAGTCAGGGACCCGGGAACCCAATTGCGCGAATTGATCTCCGCCAATAAATAAATTAATAAATAAATAATTAAATTAAATGCTATAATACTTATTTTGTTGTCATCTCTCGAGGTTGGTGATCACCTTTTTATAAGATTCGGTGGTGTACTGAAGCGGCCCACCAGCAAAGCTGAGGCCGCTGCCCACGAACGGGATGGCCGCGGAGACCACTGGCGGCAGGTTGTAACCTCCGTACTAGCATAGGAGAGAATCAGCTCACGTGAAATTGTCCCTTAATTGTGCAAATTGCTCAAAATCTTGCGAGAGTACCTTTCGCCACTCGCGGACTTTGACGATAATGGCGAGGAGGGCCACGAGGACGAGGGGCCCGAATATGAACGGATGCGAAGAAAAGGCGTCAAGAGCCGCAGCAGCAACCATCCTCGGAGTGCGGCGAATAAGATGGACAGAGCAAGGACGAAAAAAAACAACGAGACCGAGACGAACCGGATGGCGCCAATAAAATGGTATTGCTTGGCCAATGGGCAGAGCCTGTCCAAGGAATTTGGGGTGGGGGTTCAGCAAGCGCGCTCGAAACAGAAACGGCCAATGAAAACACCCCCGCCCGGCTGTGGACAGGAGGGGATCGCGTGTGTGCCCTCGCCTATCGCTTTTCGTCAAGTGGAGCGGCGAACGCGGACGGGCTCTGATCTCTGAATCGGCAACAGGAGGGGGAAGTAAGGGCTGGGCAGTGGGAATGGGAGACAAGTGTATTGAAAAAAGGAGCATCAAATATTGATGAAAATGAGGGAGAAGAAACGGGGCGAGTCGCGGAGTGGCAGGGTTTTAGATATGCCTGAGCTCGGTGCCGATGCGGACCTCATCGAGGAAGCCCTGGCGATCCCACGTCTTTACGTGGGTGTCCCTGTCGATGGTGGGCTTGGACTTGTCGTCGGTCTGCACGTGCTTGAGATGGGCTCCCTCGCGGAGTTCGTTGAGCAGGCGGGCCTTCTCGAAGCGGTGGACAATGGCGTTCTTGTCGAAGAACATCTCGGGCTTGGTCTTGTCCTGGGTCTCGACGTGCTTGAGGTTGTGGTCGGCCTGGATGTCCTTGAGAAGGCTGTCCCTCTTCTCATTGGTCTCGGCGAGGTGTCGGAAGAGCTCCAGGCGGGGCGCCGAGCGGTCGTTACGCTTGTCGCTGCTCAGCTTGTGGAGGCGCTGAACGTCGCTGCGCTTGATGTCGGCCCAGAGGTTGTCGAGGAAGTCGGTCCTCCGGAGGGAGAAGTCCTTCCCGAGGGGGATGGAGCGCACCAGACCCTTTTCCTGCGTTTCGACAACAACAAGAGGCTTCACGGTCTTCTTCTCGCGGATATCGCGCAGGAGGGCCTGCTTGTTCCACTTCTTGAGCTTGAATGCGTTGCCCTCGCCCTTGAAGAGATCGAACACGTCGCGCTCGCCCTTGAGGTCGACCCTCTTCATGTGAGACCTGAAGCGCTCGAAGCCGCCAGTGCGCTCGAGCTCGGCCATGAGGGCCTCGCGACGGATGAAGGTCTCCATGATCGCCTCGCTGCGCTTCTGGCTATCTTCGGCAGACTCCTCGCTGCGGTCACCCTTGCGAGCCTTGTGGCCGCTGCCGATGGAGTCGTGATAGGCAAGCACGGACTCACCCTTGGAGCGCTGCTCGTGACCGCGCTTCTCGAGGCGGTCGATGCCGAACAGGTGTCCGACGCGCTCCTTGACCTGGCCAACGAGCTTGTCCTTGTAGCCGCCGAGAGCAGAACCCTCTTCGTTCATCTTCTCGCGAGCGTCCTCGAACTTGTCCTTGGCCTCGTCGAGGGTCTTCTTGGCTCCTTCAACAAGCTGGCCCTTCATCTCGTTCATCTTTTCCTTCTTGTTGGCGTCCATATCTCGGTGTGTAGTCGTAGCTCAGGTTTGTTTGTTTGTTTGTCAGTGTGTTGGTGAGTTTGTTGTTGTGGTCCTTCTTCGGCGCTCATCTTTTAAAGCCCCCCATTCTCCCACCTTCTGAGAAAGAACAGCGCGCAAGCCAAGCTAGATTTCTCGCCCTTTCTACCGGCCAGGCCTGGCTTCTGCCTCGTGTTGGCCGAAGAGACAAGCGCCACCTTTGTACCCGGGCGAATTAGTTCGTGTTTCCACCCAAATTTATCTCCAGCCAGCCGCACACGCAACAAATCAGAAAAATGCCACGAAATAACCGCAACAGAATTTCAATCATTCAAATGCGCGTGTTGTTGGCGTGGTTCTCCTTGTCGTCCGATAAGGCGGTTCGCCGCTTGAGGATGCCCTTGGGCTGTGCTGTGCTGGTTGTGGCTGGGGCCGTGGATTGGCTGGTGCTGGCGGGGACTTGCGTGAGCCTTCTCGCACGCTCCCTGAGCGCGTTGAGCCGCCCAAAGCTGTCCATGGGCGCCTCGTTTGCAGCTGGCGCCGGCACCACACAAGAAGAAGAGGAAGGCGCCGTTCGGAGGGAGGGAGCAGCGAGCGGCAGTTCGTCGTCGTGGTCGGAGGGATCATCGCTGTCCTCCTGGCGCATCTCCGCGACGACGGGGGAGCGCTTGGGCGAGGAAGAGGCGGTGAGTGGCCGCTGCAGCGCCACGAAAGTCTGGGTGGGTTCGGGCGGGAAGAGCGACGCGTCGGGCGCAGTGTAGGGCGACCCGCAGTGGGCGCACCCCTTGTGCTTGAGGATGGCCAGCTCCTGCTGGTCCCTCTCGAGGGTATCGATGGCGCTCTTGGTACTGGCCACAAGCTCGCTGTAGCGCTTGAGCTCCCTGTCCTTCTTCGTCAACTGCCTTTCCAGATGGCGTGTCTCCTGTTGTAGAGTCGAGGATGTGTGAGCATATATTACGTCGTTGCAATGTGGGCTCCACTTCAGCAATGAGTGGCCATACCTTGGTGATGAAATCCTTTTCTTCTCGGATCTTGGCATGGGCGGCCGCCAACTCCTCGGTCAGCCTCTCTCTCTCCTCGGTGACACAGAGGAGTGCCTGCTTCTCCCTGGCCAGAGCTTCTCGCAGCTGAGCCTCGTCGCGCTGCAGCTTCGCATGCGCTTCGTCCAGCTCAGCCTTGTGGGCGTGGATTGTCGCCAACTCATCGATCAGCGTGGCCCTCTCCTCAGCGGCGATCTGGAGCTCTTCCTTCGCCTTCTCCATGCTCTCGCATAGCTGGGCCTCCCTGCTCGCCAATTGTGCCTGTAGTTCGCTCAGCTGGGCGCTGCTATTGGCCTGGGTAGTGGCCAGCTCGTCGATCAGCGCTTCTCTCTCTTCGGCAGCAATCTGGAGCTCTTCTTTCGTCTTTTCCATGCTCTCACGCAGCTGTGCCTCGCTCTGCTCCAACTGCGCCTGCAATTCGCCCAGCTGGACGCTGCTGTTGGCCTGGGTAGTCGCCAGCTCGTCTATCAGCGCATCCCTCTCCTCGGTGGTCAGCTGGAGCTCTTCCTTCGCCTTGGCCAAGTCTTCGGTAAGCTGCGTCTGCCTGGTCTCCAGCTGTGGCAGCACTTCACACAGCTCAGCCAGGGCGCTCTTGTGCGTCGTGATCTCAGCGTGGGCCGTAGCCAGCTCAGACGTAATCCTGCACGGGCAATTGTCACCGTTAGCTCCGCCTCGCTTAGGGACAAGGGGATGGCCTGCGTACCGCTCGAGCTGTTGACAATAGTCAGACTCCTTCGAGCCCCACTCCGTCTTCATCTGTTCGAAGCTGAAGAAGGTCTCGGTGAGCTGCTCGTCCACAGCTGCCTTCTCGTTTCTCGAAGTAGCGAGCTGTTCCTCCAGACCGGCTTTCTCCTTAGTCATGTCCTGAGGGAACGGGGTAAGGCCACCAGGCATCTAACAGCTGCTCGCACTGCACATGCCGGAAGCTAAGAGGCCGGACGTACTTCAAGCTTCTGCTCCACGTCCTTCTTCTCCCGCTGGAGCTGCTCATATCGCTCATCGACCGCAGTCTTCTCGCGCCTTACACCCTCGAGCTGCTGTTCAGTGAGCGACAGGCGGTGGTTGAGGCCCACCAGTTGCTGTTGCAGAGAGTTCTTCTGTCGATCTGCTCGGACGTAAGAGCACTGTAGGGTAAGATGCCCAGCCGTCGCTAAAACGCGCGGAACGGAGACTCCAGCGACAAGGAAAGCCTTCACTCGGTCACGTACCGCTGGATTGCAGCTGCGCCTGCAGGTTGTTGAGGTCCATGGTCATGGCTTGGACCTTCCGGTCGAACAGCAGGAGGTCGTTGGTCTGCGCAGCGATCTTCTCGTGCATCGCATTAACCTGCGTCTGCAGGTGCTCTTTCTCCTTGAGCGTAGCTGCAAGATGCGTTTCCTGGGAGAGACCCACATAGCACGATGGGGAGTTAAGAAAAAAAAAAAAAAAGCCCCATGGTGGTAGCGACAATACAAGGATAATGGCAGTGCTGTATGACGCACCTTAACCTGCAGCGACTCCGACTTGGTTTGGAGCGTGGTCTTGAGCTTTTCGATGGTTGACACGAGCTCGGTTATATCCTCGCTCAGCTTTTTGATCGTGGCCTGAAGCCGAGCAATCTCCTCCTCGCGATCGGAGTTCTTACGCTCAAGCTCGCCGTTGAGTTCGTTGAGGGACATGAAATCGGTGCTGAGCTTGTGCAAGGCCTCCTCCTTCAGCTTCAGCGCTGCTTGAGCTTCTACGAGTTGAGCCTGTTGTTGTATGCGTACATTTGTGCAGAGGTTAGGGCACGGCAGCATGTTGTGCGGGACAAAAGACATACCTGCAGCTTTTCGTGCGCCTTGGTGAGCGCCGCAAGTTGCTTTTCGACCTGCAGGCGCTGGTCCCTCTCCTCCTTGATCTTGTTCTCCTTGGACTTGACCTTCTCCATCTGCTTCTCGAGACCCGTGTTCTGGCTCATCAGGCGCTTCAACTCCCGTTCGAGAGTCACCTTCTCGCCCTGCAGCACCGATCTCTCCTTGACCGCCTGTTTGAATTTGGCGTCGAGCACGCCCAGATCCTTGGCCACCTTCTCCTTCTCCTTCCTGCAGCTCACAGTTAGGTGATGATTGACATTTGGGCCCGCCCATTCCCTTCTGTGCCAACGGCATCGCTTATAACCTACGTTGGTGTGAGGTGCCGTACCTCAAGCTGTCGTTTTCCTGCTGAAGCTGATTCTTCTTGACCGTGGTGCTCTTGAGGTCTTCCTTGATTTTGGCCTCCTGGAAGGCTGCGGGAGCTATCGAAAAGCGCCGGTTATTGGCAGAAGCACCAGAGAAGCTCGAACCCTCGTTGAACCCCTTCTGGTTGCGTAAGATCTCGCCTTCAGCCTATTACGAATGGCGTATGTTGCCGTTCGGCAAGAACACAAGTCAGCAAGTATTGGTAGGGGACCTCCCAGGAGGGGAGTACACTCCTCAAGCAAACGTACGCGAGCGATTTGCAAGCTCCTCTGTGCGTTCTCCTTCTCGGTAAGAGCCTCCTTGAGCATTGCTTTGAGATGTTCGTTATCTTCTTTAGCGTGGGCCAAATCTCCTTGCAGCCTCTCAAGATCCTGGCGTCAAAGTGTTAGCGCGGGTGCTGCGTCTCACAGGCGACGGTAGGATTATGGGTGAAATAAGTGTGGCTGGGCCGTACCTGCTCGATGATTGTCAGCGAGCTTCTCTGGGCAGCGAATTGCGAGGCCTCTTCCTGGCGCTCCTTCTCCTGCTCCTCCCGCTCCTTCTCTATTGCGCTCAGCTTGTTCTCGAGCTGGTCGATTTTTTTGTTGTAGGTGGTATGCAGGTTGGTTTGCGATACTGAGTGCTCTTCCCGTAGCTGCCCATGAAGCAGCGGGAAAGGGGACATGCATGAGTGACGAACGCTTAACATAAATTAATAGAATCCATACCACGTTAAGAGTATCCTGGAGTCGCTGTTTCTCCTGCTGAAGCTGAGCCACGTTCTCCTCAAGCTCTTCAAGTCTTGCCTGGGCTGAGTTCTTCAGTTCGTTAAAAGAAGCAGCCTCCTCTCGGTAGCGCAGCTCCTGCTCTTGGTGCTCCTGCGATGCCTTCTGGCTTGCCTCGCACAGCGTCTCGAGCTCGTGCAGGCGCTGAGCCTGCTCGTGGACCTGCTGCTGCAGGAGCGCGTTCTCCTTGCCCAGAGACTGCTCCAGGTGAAGGGCCTGCTCCTGAAATTGGCGTGATGTCGCTTCGCTGATCTCGTACTGAGACGTTAGCTCCTCGATTTGCCTCTCCATCTTCACCACGTCTTCGGTGAGGAGCTCGTTCATGTCCGTCTGTTAGAGAAGAGGTGCCCTTAGTACTAAGGGACCCGTGAACCTGCGAGATTGGATGCGAATACCTGTTCTTCCAACTTCTGTCTCGTGTCGTCGAGATCTAGCTGGAGCTGGTGAATAAAGGCGGAGGCCTGAGCCATTGCATCCACTTCAGGTCCCGATTTGTCCAGTTGTGCGGCTAGGAGTAATATAATACGTCAGCCTCGGCCAAAGATGGTCACCATACCGCGTGTGGAGAGGCGATGTACGTACTGACGGCGTAGGACATCTGTCTGGCCTTTTCCCTCTCGTCGTGCAAGTCACTCTCGAGACGGGCATTGGTTTCCTGAAGCTGTTAAGCCAAACGGCGAGAAAGGACGAAGGGAAAATGTTGGCCAGGTACCAATACACACCAACAAGATGGGAAAGAGCAACCAACCTGCTGCAGATGCTGCTTGGCCGCCTGCAGTTCCTCCTTGAGCTTCGCGGACTCTTGGTCGTCGGGAGAAGTACGAGCGGTCGGACCTGCCACAGGCGGCGCACGAGACCGAGCGACGGGGAACGGAATGGCGAACTCGGCGCGAGCACGAGGAGGGAATTCAGAGGAGGTAGAAGGGGTTGCGAGGTCTCCTTCATCGCCCACCGACGAGGAGGGAACCGCGATGAACGGGTTGTACGCTGCGTAGAAATAGAGTCAATCAGTATGCTTACTCACACGCATGCACATTGACGAGAGGAGCAGCGTACAATCTCCCATGACTCGATTGGGAGCCCACGTCTCTCTCCTGTTTGACTTGGCCTTGAGCTTCGCCGCTTGAATTGGTGCTGCCACCGAAGAGGAGGTGATGATCATGTTGGTCATGCGTGCCAGCTTCTCTCTCTGCTTCTCCTTCTCTATCTCCGCGTCGCGGAGCATCTGCATCATGATTTCCTTGTCCTCCTCTGCCTTGAGCTTTTGGCTCTCGAGTTCCTGCCAGTTTTTGCCCTGGGAAAATAAAAACGTTGTCACTAACTGAACGAGTGCACAAACAGGACAAAGAGCGGGCGGTGGCGGCGGCAGCAACAACAAACCTTGGATTCGATGTTCTTCAACTCCTTCTTGAGCTTGGAGATCTGCTGGCGGTATCGCTTTAGCATGGACGCTTGGTCCATCACCTGACGGCATAACGCGTACAGGTTGTGTGTTGGTCATTCATGTTCCTGTGTCGCCCAGGCAGACGAAGAGCAAACATGGGTCGGCATGACGTACCTCGTTCACGACGGGCTTGTTTTTGATTTGTTTGGCGCGGTTGGCGAACTTGAGCGTGCTGATAGACTCATCGCGGAATGCGGGTGCGATGGTACAAATGACCGCCGTGCGTGAGTTGCCCCCGAGGGCAGGTTCCAGGATTCTGGTGAGCTTGCTGTTGCGGTATGGAACATGGCCCCTAGCGAGTAGCAGAAGAGAAGACGTCATCAAAACCATTATCGTTAGTGACCCTCCAACAGGTGAGAGGATGGGGCCTGAGGATGGATCCCTACCTCTCTCCCTCGGCGAGTTTCGAGATTACGGTGCCCAAATTCGAAAGACTCTGATTGATCTTGCAGCCCTCCACCATGCGAACGCCAGTCGCGAGTGTGTGCGACAAACGCTCTGAGCCCGCAAGATCGACGAGATTCTATTAACGCAGCAACAACCATTGGGTTACAGCAACACCGTAAGTTGCTACTACACTACGACGACACTTGAACACAGCGCGGGTAAGAAAAAATATACCAACATGGAGACCTTGACGGCTCCATCGAGCGACTTTTTGGCTCCCTGACCATCCTTGGACTTCTCTCGACTCTCGATCACCTGTCAAGTTATGTTGTAGTTGTTTGTTGCATGTGTGGTCAGTGGCGCTACTACTATGGCTGCCGACGCAAGAGTAGTTGCTGTATCGTACCATTTTGAAGATGGTGTGTGAGCGACTGCTCTGGCTGTTCGCGCCTGTTGCGCCAACGTGGCGATGCTCCTCGCCGGAAGCCATGAGCTGAAGCGCCTGCTGGGGGGTTACCACGATCTCTTCTCTGGCGTCCTTAACGAACACTCCACGCTGCATACACACAATTATCAAGTCGAGTAGAGGAGGTAAGCTATGAGCTGATGCGTCTTAAGTGGGAAGAACATGACAGAGAGGGAGAGGAACGAATACCTCGAGGTCCTCTCGGATCTCGAGCTTGGTGCTGCTCGGGCAGAGAAGGTCACGAATTTCTTCGTTGTAGATCTCAAGGTAGGAGACGCGCAAAAGAAACTCTCTTTCGGGAGTCTGCGTGCCGAGAGCCACAGTTAACATGGTGGGGGGGAGCCTTGCGAGGCAGCAGAAAGGGAAAAATGTTCATAGTCGTGATGGGCATTGTACTTGCTGAATGAAGCTAAAGATCTCCGAGATGGCCAGAGGGATGATGCCTGGAGAGTCGATACCACCCTTCATGGTGTGCGTCTTTCCAGACGACGTTTGGCCATAGGCGAAGATAGTGCCGTTGACGCCCTGAAGGGCTGAGTCGATGATATACTTGGCCAACGAGTTGTAAATATCGATGGTCTGCGAGTTGTTTCCGAATACGTAGTCTGATTATAAATTTTAAGGGTCAATACTGTAAGTGTGGTGCATGCGTATATCATTTAATGGCAAACAAATTTAAAAAGAAAGAGAGTTTCGCACCAAAGGTGTAGGAATTGGTTGGCTGACCATCCTTCACGAGTGTTATGCTGCTGTCGTCGTATCGCCACACTGACGTAGGATCATCAACTTCCCGGTCCTGCACTCACGTAGAGTGAGACGAGAAAGGGAAAATCGGAGGTCACGCGATCGGAGGGCCAAGGTACGTTAATGGGCCGCACGCGAATGCCCACGCGAATGTTGTCCATGCTCATCTCTGCGCACCACGCGTGATGCGATAGGCCTACAAAGCTCAATCAACACCTCCCGAAGCACTTTGCTGATGTATCAGATGCGAATGGCGCGGACTCACCAACCCTACCGCGTTGGCAATCGCCCGTTTGAGATTTTCGCGCTCTTTTTTCCCGCCCAGAGCTTCCTTCCTTGCGCAAAAAGGAATTTCCGGAAGAAAATAAAATCCACGAAGAAAACAACAGCCTGTTGTCGCTTTTGTTTACCAGTCTGAAATGGAACCGCAGCATTCCCGCCCCACATCTTCAGCTCCCTCCGTCCTTACTGATGGAGGCGCTTCTTCTGCAAACGGCGACGGTGCTACGTCGGTGCGCCATGAAATTCAGACGATGGTGCCAAATCACCATCGCAACGGTGCACAAGCAGACGGCGGCGTGGGGCGAGTGGAGAACCTTTTGGAGGGCGCGGTAGAAACCCTGCGACAATTATCCATCATTGTGGAGGACTACCATGAGCACCAGCCACCAACCTTTCTCTTTGACAAGATGTACGGCAGTTCGTGTTCTGCGCGCGCTCTCCTCTTCTCCCTCCAACGTCAACCAAGTGTGATCATGCAAACACTTTGTTCCGTGTGCGCAGCAACGGGCTAGTGGATGAGCTTGCACAGCTTGACCGAGCTCGACACGAGCACGCCCACGTCGACCTGCCGATGCAAATATTCCAGTACCTTAACCAACACACCACCTTTGCCTGGCCAGTTTGGCGCGAGGCCTTGGGTTGGCCATTGTGGAGGCAGCACGCGCCTGTTGACTCCTAACTGTTTTTTGCCCGCTTTACGCGCCTACCGTCGTGCTAACAGGTTTATAGACGAAGGCAAGAATCCGGATTTGTATGTACAGGAGTCACTCTTGCAGAGGTGCCTTGAACGAAACGAGCGAACAAGAGGCAAGCTGCATTTGCTGCAGGTACCTGTCGGACCGCTTTTTGTGTTCTTGGTCGCTTGAATAGTCTCCTCACCACGTATGTTCCTTTCCGCACCTTGACAGCGACTCAAAGATGAGCTGGCGCATGGTGCGGCCGAGCTTCCGGGAGATGACATGGAGGCGGAAGCGACAGCAAAGCACTGAATAAACAAAAGTTGGGAGATATTGTTTGTCTGCCATTTGGCCTTGGCAGCCGCCACTGGCCAACAGGTGGCTGCCGGTTGGCCGCCATTTAGCCAGCTGGAAGGCACTGGAAAGTTCGTAAAGGGAAGGATGAAAATTGGACTGCATGTGCACGCTTTCCTCAATCACAGGATTGGGCACAAGGAAAGCATGCAATGCAATCAAGATAATATCAGAGCACCTGCAGCCACCAGAGGTGGCTAGTTATGGCCAGGTGGTGGCAAGCAGTGACCAGTGGCACTGTGGAGAAATGTATGTGTACTCCAGCAAACCACCCACTGTGATGTTAACAAGCCATCCTTGGTAGCTTGTAGAGTGCATGGCTGTTAACTGTGAGGTTGCAGCAGCCATTGTGCCTGCTCATTTAATGGAGTTTTTTTTTTTTTAAAAAAAAAAAGGTAAAATTTGAGGTCAGGTTTCCTACTATCATGGCATGTCCTCCAGTTTTGCTACTCCTCCATTGAGAATGGCTTGGGATACAAAGATGGGAGAAGGGAATACAAAAAAACCACCAGTCTCCTCAGTGGATTGTGATCCAATGAAGGGCTAATGTACTCTGGTTGACCACAGCAGGGTTCATGCTCTGCAAGCTGCAGACCTCTCAGAAGCAGTCATGTAAACTACTGGCCAGGCATGATATAAAAACTCCGCTGCGCGTTGTCCCACTTTCAATCTTCTGAATTATTAATAAGAAAAAAATCGCGGTTGGAAGGCATCCTCGGTAGCTTAGTTGGTAGAGCGCACGGCTGTTAACCGTGAGGTCGCAGGTTCGAACCCTGCCCGGGGAGCTTTCACTTTTGTCTGCCTGCTTCGCCGCGCAGTGGGATTATTCGAATAATCCCAAAAAGTTGTCCATCTTTTAACCACAATGGAAGCAGGGGGAGAAGAGGTGCGTACTTGGCCTTGTTAAACCAAAGCGTTTTGCACTTAGAGCCAACACGCAGCGCGCAGGCCAAGCATGCAGGTGTTGCAGGGCAGGATGAGGAAGAACCTACCATGGCGGAGCTCGAGGCGTTACTGGCCAAAGCGCCGCCACGACTCAAGGAAGCTGTGGAGGCTGTCCTGTCGGGCTTCCGGCCAATCACCTCACCGATAACACGGCAGCGCCCCACTCTGCTCTACTACCCGTCCCTCACTGCCGTCCCGTGGCACCAGCCAAGGTGCCATCCGCCGCAGCCGTGTTTTTTCTTCTTTTGGGTTAACATTGGGCGCGTTGGCTGGCTCTTTTGCGTGCCTTATGGATTGGTGCCAAAGCGATTACGATTTCGTGCGGCTGCTGGAAGACAACTGGCACACCATCTACGCCGAGTACCTCAGAGTGAAGGATGTGCCCGACTGCTACGAGGATATCCACTCATCCGTGAGCGGCGGCAAGTGGACGACATTCAACCTTTGTGCGCAGCCTGATCTTGCCTTTACCCCCTCTTGCTCGAGCACATGCCACGCATCCGCTCTTTGAGAGCAGGAACTCCCCAGTGTTGGCTTACCAATTTAACGTTGGGCAGGGGCGCAGGGCATCAAGCAAGAGCAAAACTGCTCACTGGCTCCTCAGACAGCCCGCCTATTGGAGAGTATCCCGAGTTTCATGAACGGAAGGTTCGCGCGTTATAGTGGCTGTGAGAGACGACGACGAAAAGGGTGTCACTGTTTATCCAAACTTATGTGCATGTGCCGTGCAGCGGTTTGTGCTACGCCTATTTTAGCGTGCTCAAGCCAGGTACGCACATCAACACCCACTGTGGACCTGCCAACGTAAAGCTTCGCTGCCATCTCGGGCTCGAGACTCCGCCCCAGTGTACCATCCGTGTGGCATCAGAAACACGAACTTGGGAGCAGGGCAAAGTTCGTTGTTCCACGTTTTCTCGTCACCTTTACCATCTCTCTCTTTCTCTCTCGGCTGTTATTGGCTCCTTAACCTCATTCTCTCGGAATGACCAGTGCATCGTGTTTGACGACTCATTCGATCACGAAGTGGCCCATAGTGGAGATACCGATAGAGTAGTTCTCCTCATCGACGTACGCTATGCCGCTCCTTCTCGCGATTCGATGTGGCCATGTGGCCACCTCACTAGTGACGATAACTTGTGGGGGCGCGTGGGGTGAATGGTGATGAATCAATCTTGCAGGTGTGGCATCCAGACCTGACCCCGGCCGAACGGACAGCCATCCGTAGGTTCCTCAAATGACCGTTGTGTCGGTCCTTGCACGTTTCCTGACATTTCCAGGACTCCGTGTTTCGAGAATAATTTTTTGGCTGGCCGTTTTTCGCACCCCCCCCCGTTCCTCTCGAGAAACGAAACCGGCGGAAGCAGGAGGATCTTGAAGCCCCAAAGAGAAGAGAAGGAGAGATATCCTCCCCCTACCTTCGCGCAAGTTGACGCAAAAAAGGCGGGTGCAGCGATTTTTCTACATCTTTCAATTTCTTGGGAGCTCGAAGTCGCATGGATAAGCTCAATGAGGACAGTGCGAAGGACAAGACACGCCACCAGCCTCAGCAACATACGTCTAACCCAGGCACTGCGTCGTCCTCCTCCGCGTCCTCGAATGGAGCCTCTACAGCCAGCGAGCGCGGCCGAAACGAAGCGTGCACATCGAGTTCCGCCTCGTCCAGCGCAGCTGCTTTGCGAACAACTATTCCTACTCGGCCCAAGAAAGAGAGCAGCAAGGACAAAAAGAAGAAGAAACCCAAGCTAGATAGTGCAATGGTTGCGCTCCTCAGCCACAAGACCTCCCATTCTGCCATCACTGCCAGCTCGTCGTCGTCCAACAACGCTGCTAGTGCCGGTGGGACAAGTAGTAGCGGAGGTTCGGCGTTGCTTTCTCTCTCCAAATCACTCTGCAGCAACTCGACTTCCGGCGACACTACACCCCGGAAGAAACCGTTCGCTTCCTCCATCCCTCCCTTTCATCGTTCCATTTTCTTGTTTGTGGTGCAAGCCGAGCCATCCATGCACCTCAGAGCACTTGTCCTCACCATGAGCATTGGTCTCTCTTTCTCCTGCCGTGCGCATTGCTTGTGTGTATGTCAATGTGTGTACGCGCGTGTGCGATATAGGGTGGCAGCGCCCGTGGTGGTGGCTACAGGATCGGCTCTCCCGATCCCCAATTTCCACAAGCGGACAGCGTCGATCTCAACGCTGCCGGAGGAGCTGGTGGTCAAGATCCTGTCCTACCTGCCTCACTTCCCCGGCCTTACTCGCTGCTCCACTGTCAACAAGAAGTGGCATCGTCTCGCAACCTCGGAAGAACTCTGGCGCCAGGTCTACCTCGGAGAGGTATACTCCCCGTTAGTGACCATTGTTATTTCGGATGTGCATTGTGACTGTGTTCAGGGCTATATCTCCCTGTTCTTTATCATTCATTCATTCATTCATTCATTCATTCATTCATTCATTCATTCATTCATTCATTCAAAACTGCACACACGATCGATGTTGGACTCATGAGTCTTACATTCGCTCCCTCTTGCGCGTGCCGCAGTATGAAAAGATAGCGAGCGACAGACTGGTGGTGTGGATTGCGGCTCTCAACCCAGGGCTTGAAGTGCTGTCGCTCAAGGGTTGCACACAAGTCACTGATGTTGGTCTGACAGCTGCACTTGGAAGGTATGCGCAGAACTGGCTGAAGCATCTTGTCAAGATGCACCCGTGACAACGATAACGCAATAACTGTGTGTGTTATTCTTCTTGCCCAGGTGCTCGAACCTTCGCGAACTGCATTTGGAGGATCTGGAAAGGCAGTTCAGCTCGCGCGCTTTGCTCATGATCGGCAAGCTATGTCCTAGCCTTCACACGCTCGTGCTGCCCGGTATCCTGGAGCACCCTCACGAGGTCATCGAACCTATCATCACCTATCTTCCACAGCTGAGGTAGGAGACCTCTTCTCAGCGTTGTTAGGCGCCCTTGTCTGCTCCTCAGTGTTACTGACGCGCGTGCCTATGTTGTCGGTGGGGAACAGAGTATTCAAGAGCTTCTCCCAGTTCACGGATTCCACGTTCAAGTGCCTCGCTGAGAGGTGCAAGAATCTTCAGAAGCTGCGCTTTGGTACTCCCCCACCAACTACGCTCTACACTACATTCACTAATAGGACATGACCGCTCATACGCTGGATCTTCCAGGTACAACGACCAAGTCGACGATACTGACACAACCGGCCGTGAGATATCTTACGGCCTGTGAGAGCCTGCAGTCGCTCGAATGCGGTTATTTCAGGTGCGAGTCCGCATTTTTATTTGTTGTTGTTGTTGTTGTTCTCGTGCTGACCACGTCAGTTCTTGTTGTGCACAGCCTGGGCGAAAGGGACTGGGGCAAAAAGCCGCTGGTCAACTTTCGCGCTCTGCGGGCGTTTGGGTGGTTTGATATGACATCGGATGCCCTGTGGGCCTTCCTCAAGAATACACCCGGGCTCGAGGTGCGCAAAACAACCAGCCGCTTACTTGGACCCTCTCACACGGATGCCTGGTGTGTGACGCGCGCGGGACAGGTGTTGCACTTGATACATAGTGGAGCCGAGCTCGGCGAGGGCATGCTCATGGATTCCTTCAAGCTGCAGAGCATCGGCTACCATTGTCCATCCATCCGCGACATCAACCTCTGCGACACGCCCTTCTGTGAAAATGACGTTCAGGTGTGCACTTTCCCCGCGCCTTTCTCTCTCTCTCTCTCTCTTCTCTCTCCCCCCCCCTGGTGGCTGAAAGGTAGCAGCTGACTTTAAACCGGTGCTGGTTCTTTCAGGTGCTGGTGAAAGAATGCAAGAACTTGAGAGAGTTGCGGGTCGGCATGAAGAGCAATCCCGGCACGCGGTACGAGATCACAGACTCGTGGGTCTACCAGGTCATCAACTTTTCTACCAAGATCGAAGTTCTCAAGGTGCCTGCCGGCGACGACCAGCACCCCCCGACCGTTTGTTGACTAACTACTTACCACCGCTGTAGATCTACCATGCGGACATCCGCACTGACACAGTGTCGATGCTCACCCGAGGCTGCAAAAAACTGCGCTCCCTCACCCTTGGACGCTGCTCGCCTGTCACCGTCCTTTCGTCTCACCTGGTAAGGGAGTAAACCGCCCTCCCCCCCCCAAGAAAATCTTTGCTTGGAGGAGGTTGGCAGCGACGCTGGAGGCATCCTTGATCTAATTAACACGCTGCTGTATTTATATTAAACACACACACACACACACACACACACACACACACACACACACACTACGTACAGGAAACACTGCCTACGCTGCAGAAGCTCTCCCTGCGGAATACGCCAACCAACGACTCCGCGCTGCAAATGCTGATGTCGGCCTTCCCAAATCTGCAGACGCTCACTCTCATCGAAACTGGCGTGAGCGACGCTCTCATAGGCTACATCATCGGTAAGCGCCACCCCAACGCCCCCCTCCCTCTCGTAAACATGTGCACAGCCATTCAACCGGCTAACCAACGACACAGGCCGCTATCGCCTCAACTCCATCAAGCTACAGCCTCGTGCCCGGCTAACTTCTACGGGCAAGATCCTGTACAAAGGTGGCAGGTAAGCGTCTCTCTCTTCCTCGCGCTCTGTTGTAGCTTTGTCGTGAGGCGCTGATCAATTATCGTGGTTGGGTTGGGTTGTCGCAGGCGTGGGCGGTTCGCAAAGAAGAAGACGCTGACAGACCAGGAGCGCCTGTTCCTGAACCTCTTTCAGACACAGACGCGCACCGAGACCATCATCCGCAAGGAAGGACCCTCGTGGGAGGCTGGCAGCGGAATCTACAGCCCCGGTCGCGGCAAGAACGAGTGCTGAGCTCTTGCTCTCGTCGCGTCATGGACGAGCTCCGATGTGTAAAGCCAAATAGAAAAGAAACGCATGGGGGAGGCTTGTAAACTAGAAGACATGATGATCACCTTTGGTTGTGGGAAACAACACGATGCAATTACAGGAGATCACCCCACACCATAGCCACCGCGTGGGATATAAAACAACAAAGGAAATGGGAGGCGGGCCATGGGCTCTCTAGAAGGAGAAGAAGCTGGTGCTTGTCTTCAGCCAGTAGAAGAACGCCACCGCCAGCGGGATGTGCACCAACACTCCGACCGACTGCTTCCCACCAACACAAACGCAGGCACAGGGGATAAGCAAGTGTTCTGCAACCTCAGTGACTGTTGTGTCTCTATCGGAAAGGAGAGGAAGGAAAGGATACGGAAGCCTTGGGGTAGTCGCGAAGGCAAAAGAGGGAAAGGAAGATGTTGTAGATCAACATGGCACAGCCTATGGCCTGCTTGCCCACGTCATTGTCGGAAGCTACGGTTCGGAAACGCCTGCTTAGCCCGAGGAGAATCCAAAGAGAAGGCCAGTGCCAACGATGGGTAGAGGGAGTACCATTGCGCACCGCAAGACCAGCCACGCCAAGAGAAATGACAGCCGCTGCCCACCACCGCACAGCCTCGGCGCCCTGCCCTGACGTAAGCTAGATACGAAAACAAATTTATGCACGAATTAGATTCAAATTGTCGCCGACAAGGTAGAGCAATAGAAGGCACCTTGGAGAAGGCGGGAATCGCGTTAGGCACAAAGAGACACTGTCCCCGCGGCAAGCTCAATAAGCGCGCTCACTACAAACAGCCACCACATCTAATCTCGCCGAGCGTGTTCCTCGCGAGGTTCCGGTTTTTCTCGCCCCTCAGAACTCGCTACCGCAAAAGCTCCACCGCACCCTTTCCGGCCTTTCCCTTTTATAAAAAACGGGTTTTCCTGCATGCACCAAAGATCGGCCAAACACAGTTGCTGATGTTACTGGTTTCCTTAGCCTTACCTCTTCCATGAGCTGCAGACCTGAGTGGGGTCATTATGTTTTCCCAGCCACATAAAACCTCCTCTATTATCAAATGAGAGGTCAAAAATGACTGGTGTTGTGATCATTCCTTGGAATGCAGCAGCATAAGGGGAATGAATCAAATTAATCACACATGGTGATTGTAATTTTCAGTTTTTGTTAAACACAATCCATGTTTAGAAAGTTGAATATTATGGTAGCAAAAGGAAGTTAAATTTACTGATGGGCTAACAAAACCAGGTGGTGTGCTGGTTGTTGTTGTTGTTGTTTGGTTGAGATGCCGCTGCTATTATCAAATAAGAGGTCCAGTCATTTTAAAATTGATTTTGATTTCAATTCTGCTGCATCTCCATTTGGCTGACACTGGTGAATGGTGCAAATCACAACCACATAATGTTGACTGCCAGTGGCACCTTGAAGAAACATTACAGCTCAACCCATTTACAGAGTGTTAAGAAAAAGTAACAATGTCACTTTTTGATGAACCCAAAAATGCATGTACATGACCCAAGGGGAACCCATGCATATTCTGTACATCCACAGATGTCACTTTTGCACCACCTTACCTTTTTCATCACAAAACAACAAGAGATGTGTTGACCCAATGTGCTCTGATGCACATTGGTTCAACCACCCCAACCCAAAGATGGCACCTATTCATTTCATGCACATTTAGAGATATCACTTTTTCATCATCATAGATCTTCACTCACAAAACCACAAGAGAAGTGTTGACCCAATGTGCATCGGTTCTTCCACCCCAGCCCAGAGATGCACATATTTTAGGTTAACTACCAGGTATTTAGAAGAAATTTCGCTCCGTTTACAAATCTTACCAAATTTGAGCCGTTACATGTACAAAACAGGCACGTCGACACAAAATGACTCAGACCCGATGTGCATCGGTACCAACCCTAAAAAGATGTTTGTGAAAAAACAGTTCTTCTTGTGATGTGTTTTTTTACTCAACATCAAGACATCTTGCTATCACTTCAATTTGCAGGAATATACTGAAATGAAATTTTTGAAGGTTTAGAAGAGACCAAGTTCCAACAATTTAAACAAGTTATGTTGACCAATACATTTGTCAAGTACAAAACATCAAATTTTCAACACTGTTTTACCTCAGTGTACAGAATTTGAAGCTTTTTTTTGAGGCCTTGTACAGATTTCAGTGTTTTTATTCCATTTGGGTATAAAAAGTGTACATTGCCAAAAGAGTCATTGTTACTTTTTTCTGAACACTCTGTTATATGCTGTGGCTTGTGCAACACATGGCTCTGCACATTCTTCAGATCCTTCACCTCATAACTGTAATGCTGCACTGTCAAGCATGTGCAGGTGAGAGCTGCTTCATTGGTGGCATAGCATTAAGGTTTGCCATTGTGCAATGTCAGCTCATGTGGAAAAACCACATGAACCACATCCACACAACTTGCTGTAATGCAGTTGTTCACAGCTTTGATGTGCTTTAAGGATGATCTTGTGCAAGGGCAGTGGCAAAACCTTAGTGCATGTGATGGAAATGCAAGAATTTTTTGAGAAGAAGAGTCTACATGTGCAGTGTTCATGCAGCTCCACTTCACCACACATAGAACCGTTTTCTAAGGGATAGATGTCTCATTCCAACAATTACCAATACATTTTGAATGTTGGTGATGGTGTAATGGCGTTTCAACACCACTTGGTCATCGCCATTCAGCCATGCCTCATATACCTGAGCGAGAAGGTGCACGAGCTTCGTGTGGTCTCGATCTCCGTCTGCGCGTCCTTTAAGAGAACACGCAATGGCGTGCAAAATTGTACATGTTTGTGCAGTGTCCCTCCCAACCCGTTCTGTGCATCACACCTAATGCGTGGTCTTGAGTCATCACCAGTGAGGCTGGTCGGGCTTCTCGCCCTCGTAGGTGATTTCGTGTCCATGCTCCCTTAGGGTTCGGGCGGCCCGGTCGAGCAGGCTCGCCTTTACCAGCACGTAGTCGGTGTTGAATGTCGATACCGCAAAGATGCTCACACCACTTCTGGCCAATGGTACTGCCAGCGACGCCAAGATGCCCACCAACTCAAAGTCCAACGGACCTGCCACCTTCAACGCTCGCCAGCCTCCCTCCACCTTGCCCTCCCTGCCACGACCATGTCGACAAAAAAGCTTAAAACACAAGCGCAAGATTTTTTATATAATAATAATAATAATAATAAATGCATTAAAAAAAAATAAATGCGTGGTGTACCCGAAGTCTTTTGGGATGGAAGCCTGGTTGACAACGAGGGAGAGCTCCTCCTTAGTGTAGGTGATAGAGAGAAAGGACCTGTCGCCGGAGAGAGCCCACTGCGGCACGGTCGTAGTGTTGGGGAGCTGCACCACCGCCAGGTCGCTCGCTCCCACGACCAACTTGAAGCTGCGCTGGGGCACTGCCGATGTCGAAGCGTGAAGCATGGTGTTGCTGTGTGTTGTCTGTAAAGGCTATTGTGTTCTTGTTTGTTGGGTGATGCAGGGCCTTGTTGTCCTCGTTGCTTTCTTCTCCCTTTCCTTTCTCTCGGCTTTCGGTTGCCTTTCTGCTGGCGCTTGCGGCTGGGTGGGTTGGTGTTCGTGCAAGCGAGTCAAGTGGGCGAGTTGAATGCGCTAACGCTTGTCGCCCCACAAAAAGGCTTTTCTGCTCTATCGTGTCGACACCATTCGTTTCATTAATGCATGGGCGAAGCCGAAGGTATTTCGACTAAAGGGTACCTCAAGTAAGTGCCGTTCGTGCTCCTGTTGGCCGTCGGTTGGGTGCGGTTGTGGCGAAGTCCGGTTGGCCAAGGAGAAATGCGTTGGCCCAATGCTCTTTATCTCCGGCGCACTGCGTCCTCCTTCCCCAATTCGGCCGGGGTGAACGGTGCTCGTGTGCGACCAGGTTGGTCAAAGGCCAACTTCCTCCCCCTTCCTTCTTCTTCGGCGCTTTCCTCACTCTTGATCCCTGTGATGGTCGTTTCCGCCGCCGTCCTTCCCTCCCCTGCCGTATTGGGCGATGAGGGGCCTGCCCTTGAACACGAATCCGTTCACCTCAGCCAGCGCGGCGCCAGCTTCCTCCACGCTGGGAAACGTGACGAACGCTTGTCCGCGCATCCGGCCCTGCTGTACCAGTGTTCATTCGTTGAGCGCCTGTCCTCCATTTCACACGAGTCGTTGTCCGTCGACGTACCTGCATGAGCCTGAACTCGAGGCAATCCTGGCTTTGACGCAACTCTGCGACGGGTCGCTGAAAGCCAAGAAAGATGGCGACCAGGTCCTCCTTGGTTGTGGCCTCCGCCAGATTCTTGATGTACAGCGTCTGAGAGCAAGGATCGCATCGCAGTTGGGGTATCAGGGTGAGGGCGAGGGCAGAGATTGAACATTGAGTTGGAGGACGATTGGAGGGGTTTCGTGCCCTAGATGGAGAGCCGGCGGCGTACGACGAAAATCGGGGCAGCTGTCGAATCTCGCTCACGCTCAAGCGGTTGGCTTCAATGTGGGCTCGATCGAAGGGGACGACTGCTGCCGAGGCATCTGCGCCCACGCAGCCCTGACTGGTGCTGAACGATTCTGTCGGTCCTGCCCCGGCCTTTCGCCGTTTCTTCTTCCTCTTCTGCTTCTTCTGCTTGCCGCCCGATTCGTCTGTGGTAGCCGTGGCGGTTTCGCCTTCCACCACCCTTCCACCTTCGGCCGTCTCAGTAGTCTCTACGACGGGGGCGGCTTCAAGAACGCTCGTTCGATGACCTGCTGTGAGTTGGTCTCCTCCTTCTCGAGCAACGCTATCTTCCACAAAGCTCTCTGTAGACGGCGAGGTAAATGAGTACTATGAACAGGTTGCTGAATCGCATGCTGCTTGCAAGTGGAAGGCGGCGGACCACTAACGAGCCACTTGGCGAGGGAGGTGGCGCGCTTGCCGTGTAGCAGAGTGCGTTCGATGTCGCGCTCGTGGCGGCTCAGCCGCGGCAGGTCCCTCGGCGCGCTCTCTATCTCCCGCGCATTCGAAGCGGCGCGCTCTTGCAATCGCATTTCCACCTCCTCTGCTTCGGTCTTGAGATGATCGGGATGCACCAGCTTGCGCTTCTTATGCTGCATATGCGCGTGTCAGTAGCGGCAGAGTTTGAGTCGCCACCGCCGCGGGAAGAGAGCGACACCTTTCGTTGCAGGTCCTCAGTGAGCGCGTAGCCCTCTTGCTCTAGTCGCTGGCTACAATGGAATGTTAAACAACTTGACCAGGATGAGCTTATCAGTGACGGTTCGCACCAAATCTGTTCTGTGCGTAAGCCGAGGTCACGCAGCTCCTGGAGGCGTTGGTGCGTGGCTTCGATGTCTGCAAACTCACGCCGAGTGCGCACACCCGACGCTGCGGCAAGGGAGTCTACCAGGGTGCTTGCCGTCCCTGTGAAGTCGACACGCCTTCTCAGGAAGGCTTCCTCCACCCTAGAAACCTCCTTGTGAGCAGCAGCCAACTTATCATTTCGCTAATTGGCTCAAGAATCTGGGATCAACCCATGTTTAGATGTGTCCAATTGTCTGTGAAGGAGAGTCTTTAGCTGCAACTCCGCTTGCGTGGGCACTATCGGCCCGAGTGGTGGTCCATCTTCGCTGTGTGACATTTAGCAACATTTTCCTTTGCTGACGATTTACTTTTCCATTTATTAATAATGGAAACCATAAATTTGACCAACACAAGATGAGCGAGCAGCGGCAGGTGGTGTTCACGCCTCACGGCTTCACGTCGCGCACAGCGAAACCCGAGGTGGTGCTGGCAACGTCCGACGTCGCCAATGGGGCTGTGTTCGTTTTCCACTGCGGCCAGCGTCGGTCGCTGTCGCACGTCCATCAGGGCGCCCTTGGCCTGGGCCAGTTCGGGTTGGGCAAGGTCGACGAACATTGCAAGGCCGCTCTCAAGACCCATCTCATAGATGAGGCGCGATGGACGGTGACAGGTTCTGCCGCAGCCTCGGGGGGCGATCCTCAAAAATCGGATGCCGCCGCCCTTGCCGCGATCAAATCGCACGCAGCCTATAACCAGCTGTCCATCCACGTTTACTTTGACAAGCTGCTCGACGAATCGAACGGCAAGGCCTGGACCATCATGGTGCGTGCCCTCGAGCGTGACTTTGGCCCCGCGGCGGCCGTCAAGAAGGGCAACAAGAAAGTGCACACCTACACGGCGCCCGCCAAGGTCCCCAAGGCGCCTCAGGCCGCCCACTGGCTTGTGTTCGACGGTGCCACTCCGCCGTCGCGCGACGGCGAGGTCGGTCGGCTGGTGGCTGCCGACCCCGCGGGCCGGTCCGACGTGGAGCCCTACTATTCGCTGGCGTGCTACGTCGATGTGGCGGCCCTGGTGGCCATGGCCCAAGAAGGTGCGACCAGCGGTAGCTCGGCAAGCAAGCCGGTGCAGCAGCTGCGTCTCTACGAGGACGGGTGGCTCAAGGACAACCTGCAGCGCCACATCAACATCGCAGGTACGCCATCTTCGTCGTCATGGCCTTTCTCCTCAAGATGAACAACAAGGGAATGCGCAGGGAAGGGAGGGAATGATGAGCGTTGATGATGAAGAGAAAAGGAAGAGAGTGGAGGAGTGGGAGGGAGGAGAGCGCTAGTGCTGCGGTACAGCGACGCGGAGCGCGAACGATGCGCCCATCTCGGTGCTTACAAGAGTTGGGCGGCGCAGAGCTATCGCAGGCCGGAGAGCAGATCGCACACTCGCCCAACGGCGATGAGCTGTTCGAGGAGATCCACGGCAGGGAGTCCCTGCTGAGCCACCTGGCCCACTGGGATGGCTTCGAGAAGGATGCCATCTTCTCGCAGGGCCACGTACGCCCCGCTCCCACTTCCTCTCCGTCTCCACAAGCTTTTTTTTTGTCCCTCACCCCCGTCCAATGGGCAGCAATGCGATCACGACCACGGCGACGGCGAGGACCACCATCACGACCACAGCCACGGCCACGGCCACGTGCACGGCCAGAAGCCGACGCGCATGCCCAAGCAGATGGTGCTGTGGTCGTGGCTCAACGCTGACTCGGTCGCCAAGGCGCAGCAGCAGGGAGGAAGCCAGCAGGGCGCCGGCGAGGCCGCCAAGACCAAGAAGAAGCGAAAGAAGCGCAACAAGAACAAGGCGGCCGCCGCTACCCCGGCCACCGCCGCGGCAACCGAGCAAGGAGGTCAGTAAACGAGCGAACAGAAAAGAGATGGGCAGGTGATTCGCTTCTCCCCTTCTTGGAAGCGCAGAACAAAACGGTTGGGAAACGTTGGCTGGGCGAGAGAATAGCGGCCCACAACTGACGCCTTCACGCCTCTCTGCATCAACCCCAATAACAAGCAAACCAAGCGGGAGAGAGGGAGGGAGAAAAGGGGAAGAAGTGGTGAGTGGGGTGTCTTGGTCTTTGATACTTGCGAGGCGTTGCTGCCTGCCGCGTTTCCTCAGTTGGCTGACTCGGAAGCCTGGGCCTCAGCCAGGGAGGCCTGCATCTTCGCCGTCGCTGCATGCACGCGCGGAGAGGGATCGTCAACACCAGCTGACGACCACCACGACGAAGAGGGACGGGGGGGGGGAGTACCCGCAGCGAGGGACTGCGGATTGTCGTCGACCTTAAAGAAGGTGCTGAAGTAGTCGTCGAACGAGCGCTCGGCCTTGTAGCGCTCGTACATTTCGCGGATGAGGCCGGCGCGGAAGGGGAAGGGCCGCTTGTTCTCCTTCTTGAGGGATCGCACCGCGCGGTTCGCGTTGACAGCGGTGAGCCGCGCCAGTGGGGCCAGCATGGCCTTGTTCACGATCATCCCGTCTTGCAGTGGACCAAAATTCAAATCCTGCCGCATGCGCGCGCACATACGCAAACCATTTAGTCGCACGTGTGTGGTGTGTGTGTGTGTGTGTGTGTGTGTGTGTGTGTGTGTGTGTGTGGCGTGTGCGTTGTGGGCGAGCAGAGGCACCTGCTGCTTCTTGAAGACTTGGATCTTGTAGAGTCCGTTAGCCATGGGGTAGACGACGATGTGCACGTCGTTAAATTGCGACGTGATGGTCTTGGGGTCGTAGTCGCGCTTGTTCTCGGTCCACACAATATGGACCGCGTCGTTGCCCACGTGTCGTTTCTTGTGAACCTGCTGAGGGTCGCCCTCCTTGGTGGGCATCCGGGTGACGTCGTGGAAGATGGCCTCCACCATGGCCGACGACCAGTAGGGCGCCGTCTCGCCTGTGGAACCCGCCCATCGGTCCAGCCCGCCCAGGAAGCCCCTGTGCGTCTTCAAGTCCACCTGCGGTGGGCCGAAAGCCATTAAGGTGAGACGAGGCGCCACACAGCAAGCAAAAAGATAGAAAACGAAAACGAAAAACCAAAGAAAGCGAAGGAGACAACCAGGAAGGAAGAAAGAAAGAAAGAAAGAAAGGCAGGGAAGGGGGCGTCGTACGGTCCAGCCAAGGCTCTGCACAAAATCGGAGTAGTCCTTGGCCTTGCCTTCGTTCTTGAGGATCTCGTGCTGGTGGTTCTGGCCCTCTTTCACGTAGATCAGACCCACCTTGGCCACCTCCCGCCTGTCATCACGACTCGCCCATCAATTCGGCACGGGCGTGGTGGCGTGGTGGCGTGGTGGCGTGGTGGCGTGGTGGCGTGGTGGCGTGGTGGCGTGGTGGCGTGGTGGCGTGGTGGCGTGGTGGCGTGGTGGCGTGGTGGCGTGGAAAGGCGAATGTACGCGTTGACTTTGTCGAGTTCCTTTAGACTGCGCTGCATGCGCTTGTTGTTCTCCAAGAAGCTGAACTTGAGGCGGTTCTCATCGGTCAGGAAGCCCATGTGGCTGCACCCCCCCCCTGCGGTCAGCTGACAAGCACACGAGCACAGCAGCAGACGCAACTTACCTGAGGAGAAGGCGGGTATGGTGGTATTTGGTGGCGGTGACGGGGCGAGTGGGAATGGAGGGGAGGGCGGGGGTGGAGTCCACGGGTGAGGCGAGGAGCTGCTCGAGCTGCTCTCGCTGCTCGGACACGGCCACCAGCATCGCCTCCACGTCGGCCGCGTATTCGGGGTTGGGCACGATCGGCGCATTGAACTTCATCCTGAACGAGCGAGCGCCCCGACCCACCAAACAATCCCATCGAGAGTTTAGCTAAACTCCCACCGCGTGTGGTTGCGTGTGGGCGCGTGTGGTGAGGGTACCGCTGCGAGAAGCGCTTGTTGGTTTCGACGTTTCGCGGGCTCGGGGTAACCAAGTCGGCCTCGTTGTCGGCCAGGCTGCAAGCAAAGAGTACATTTTTGTTGAAAGGTAAGAGAGAGGTGCTGGTGCATTTGTTCGGGGAGGGTGACCGACGTACAAGTGGAGGAGTTCGTTGAGGGGATCGACGTGGAACCCCTTGCAGGCCTCGAACGAAGGAATCTCGTCCTCCGATCGCTTGAAATCACTACAGCGACACGACGAGAGATAAGAACCCTTCTTAAGAAATAAAATGAAATGATAGGGAAAAATTAAAAGTAACAATTAAAAAGAAACGCGTGTGCGTACTTATGGACGGCCACCTCGGCAGTCTTGGCAGGCAGCAGGTTGGGCACGATGGTGGCCGGCGGCAGGATAGGTTCCTGCACAGATGCCCAGGTAGACGCGAGGCGAGCAACAAATAAACGCAAGCCAGAATAAGGTGTCTACAATGCCCTAAGTGGAAAGGACATGGGTACGCGTACCTTGGACTTGAAGAGGTCGTAGCTGAGATCAAAATCCCACACGTACTTGCCCGTGCAGTCGCGGACGATCATTCGCACCACGCGCTCTGCGCGGTTGTTGCCGTAAGGCCCGGGCGGTGTCAGCTCTCGCATGCGCCACGGCACAGAGGGGTAGGCGAGCCAGCCCGTTGTACCGTTGTCATCAACGAATTCTTCGAAGGAGAAGAGGGCGAGCGAGTTATAGACGAAGTAGATCCCGCCGTCGTCTTCCTCCTCCTGCTCCGCCTTCTTGATTACCGCCGAGGAGGACGGGCCCAGGATCTCCTCCAAGCTCTCTGCGCCCGAAAGCACACACACACACAGAGAGAGAGAGAGAGGGGAGAGAGAGAAGCACCGCCGGTCACCGTGGTCAATACAAAACCGCAAGCACACGTGCGCGTGTATGGCAGTGGCGTGAGCGGCGTTACCTCTGGAGATGATTTGTTCGCAGCCGGCGATGGTGGGGAAGTTGGCGAAGAAATTGAGCATCGTCAGGAGGAACACCTCCGCCGACTCCCGCACCAGCTCCGATCCGTGCGCCGGCTGGTTCTTGAGCGCCTATTTGTCAACAAACAGGCAAGGCGCGCATGGGGCGTGAATTTGTGGGTAAGAAAGAGCGGGGAGCAGCTCCACACACGCCCAACGAGGAAGGGAGAGGCGAACCTCGAAGATGGAATCGAGGTTGACCGACTTGGCCTCCGGATGGACCGAATCCCTGTCGTTGATCCGGCTCTTGTCGCGCTTCAGCGTGGCTACCTTGGGGTTGACGGCCGAGATCGTCGAGCCCGCGAAACTCGACGAATGTGAGGCCAGCGCCGCCAGCGGGTTACCGAGCTGAATCTAATAGTAGTAAGGGAATGCGAAGCGCACGAGTCAGCCGACCAATGTCGAGGGTGCGCGTCGTACCAGCTGAAGCGAAGGTTTGGTGGCAGTACCTCATCACCGAGGAGACCGAATTCGAGCGCGCGGAAGACCTTGTGGACGACGTTGGCTGGAAGTTCGAGGACCGCCGAGTGGCCGATCGCCATAAGACCGTCGAGCAGCGTGTAGAAATGCATCGCCGTCGCACTCTCTGTGTAATAGCGACCGCCGATTGTCGTTGTTGAGCAAGAATGCTACTGTTATTATTATTATTATTGCAATAAATAATATGAAAATAACAATAGCAACAATAATACGAATACGAGTACGAATACAGACAGCGATGCGCTAAGCCAACGGCATCGGGCAGAAAATTGAACCTTTCTCCTTGAGCGGCTCATGGGTGGCTTTGACCGCGCTGATGGCGATGATGATGCCGTCGCTCAGAGTCTCGATGATATACGACACAAGCGCCTGGACACAGACCGACAAGGTGTTAAGAATTAAGAAACATTTTACTGCAAAGGAAAAAGCAATTCAACATGATTCAAATGATAGATGGCGTGCAAGGGAGGCGTACGGTGTCGACTGCAGCTATCCTCTCAAACATATCTGAGGTGGCAATGAGGGACGATAGAGATTCTAGCGCAGTGCGGGCGACCAGGTCCTGCGGCGAGCAACAAGCTCCCGCCAACGCCTTCAAATGCTCGGTGAGCCTCTCCTTCCTGTGGAGTCACGCGCGCGCAAGTGACAGCCACAAAAAAAAGGGTGAGTGTCGGTGAGGGTTTGGTTCGCCAGGCGAGCGAAGAGGAGATGAACGCACTGAGGGTTGTGAAGTAGGTCGGCGTATACAAACACGCCCAGTCCCCACAGTGCAAGCGACTTGTTGGCCGGCGTGATGCTCGCGTAATTAATCGCCGCCACAAACAGCGCTCCGAGTTGAGCATGCATCTGGATTTCACAACATTAAATAAATAAATATTGCAAAAAAAGAAATAAAAAAATAGTGGGCACAGAGTGGCCGGCGAAGGTACTTCAGCGGCGGACATGGCGGGCAGGTCGAGGTTCTCGAAGTGCGTCGGGTAGCACAGGAGCGAGAGAAGGATGTGGAGCGACTTGCTTTGCACATCGTCCGGCGTCGCATTCTTTTGGTTCGGGCGCCACTGTAGTCGCGGTGTGTGTGTGTGTGTGTGTGTGTGTGTGTGTGTGTGTGTGTGTGGTGAGGGGATGGATGGACGATGGCATTGAAGAGGGGCATGTACGAGCTTCTCGATCTCGCGCAAAAAGTCAGGAATGAGGATTGCAAGGCCAGGTAGGGGAAGAGAGAAGAGCTGTGTACAGTTGCGCACGACCACCCACACCACCGAGCTGTGCGAGGCCAGACCCTGGGAGCAAAAGAATCGCGAAAGGAAAATGAGCGCCTGTTTGTGGCACCGAGGCGAGTGAGTGTAGAGAGCGCACCATCTGGATGGCGCGATAGAAATGGGAGATGAGGTCGATGTGCGGGGGCTTGTAGGTCTTGCGGGTGAAAAGTTTACAGAGAGTCGCATAGGCCGTGATCCGCCCGCGGTTGCGCTTCCTACGAACGGCAAGAGAGCACATCAACAGAGGCCACACACCTCGCGACCAATGCCGCACGCGCTGTGTCGTGGTGTGCGGTTGTGGGCATGTGCGTACTCGTCGACAGCCGAGGCTTCGAGAATCCAGGGAAGGAAGATCTGCTGCAAGGGGATGGGGGGCTCGGCGGTGATCTCCAGCCTGTCCTCGGCTTCGCACAAAAGGTCAACCACCTACAGCCAACGTCGAGATTCACGTGAGATGATGATGGTAGTGCATGCGTGCTGGCTGATTCGACGCTGAGCGCGCGTGTACCTGACTGACGCAGCTAATGGCGGTGGAAAAGTTGGGCGGGTCCTTGATGTCGCACAGGTTGCCCAGGATGTCTGCTCTCGTTATCACTCCAATTAATTGTCTTCTTTCAAATGAAGGCAGGTGGGGAACGCGTACGCAGGATGGTGTCCCACATGTTCTGGATGCTCTGTTGGGTCCACGTCATGGAGGTGAGGCGAACGTCCCTGGGCCTGTTGTCGACAACAATGGGAATGAGTGAATGAACGATCACAGCAGCGGAGCGTGGGAGGGTCGGGGCGAACCGCATGGGGGTGGCCGCGACGCCGGTGGACGAGGAGGAAGTGAGGAAGGGCTTCTCCTTTTTCTTGTCGTCGCCGGCCTCGGACTCCTTCTCCTTGCTGTCCTCGGCTTCCTCGGCCACGTTGCCTTTCTTCTTCTTGGGCTCGGGCGTGACGGGCTTGGGGTAGGCGTGCTCGATAAGGATATAAGTCAGCTGCAGCACCTTTTCCTCCCACTGCGTCAGCGTGGCCTTCCAGTTGACCAGCGTCGCCAGTTTGACGCTGAAGTCCTGCCACATAGCCTCTGTCGTCACTTCCGACCGGATCCACACCAGGAACAGCGACTGGCGGTTTGGAAGGGAGGGGAGGAAGCGGTCAGGCAAGCAAACGCCTCAGTGTTGTGGGCCACCACCAAGCCAGGGCTGAGAGGCCCACCTGGAGCATGATGTCGGCGACGTTGTTGGTGGGCGCCACGGAATCGAGAGCGAAAGGCGAGGTGGAGATGAGCAGCTCGTGGGTGGTGTCGAGCATAGTCTGCTGCAGGAACACCCACGTGTCGGTGAAGAGAAAGCGCGAGAGTTCGAGCGGGAAGGAAGTGTAGATGTTGAGCAGCTCCTTGATGAGGAACGCATGACGCTCGAATTGCTCCAACGTCTTGGAAGAGATGAAGAATATGCGCGACAGGTTGTCGATGAATTTCTGGGTTTTGCATCACCATCGTCATACACCATCCGGGTATCAAGACCTGTCAGCATCACCCTCAACATCGCGATCAAAATGGCGCGACGCCGCAGTGTACCTTCCAGTACTGCTGCCTCCACTCATCGGTGACCTTGATCTTGACGGGCGAAATGGACTGCGCGCCCGCGATGACAAAGAGACTCGTTAACCCCGGCATGTTTAAACTATTTGGCGGAGTTATTTACGTGAAAAGAAAGCTCGGGGAGGCATACGAGGAGGATGTTCTTGAAGATGTCCATCGACTGTTTGATGATGACGTGCTGCCCAATTGGCAGACGGCAGGCCTGGCGAGAGATCTCCATCATGAGAGGACCTGTACGCACCATACGACCGGCATGAACAACGAATCATGTTTGGGGGGAGGGTGCGAGCATACCGTTGGTGTTGTTCCAGATGATGGGGTTGAACGCCATATCGTCGGTCCAAATTGCGATCTGCTCGATGAGCGCGGCGAGGATCTCGGCGGGGCAGCCCTCCTCGAAGCGTTTCTCTGTTCGCATCCACTCGGGTAAGTCAACTCACACCTTTCGCAACGTGAGGGAGTGGGGAACAGCGACCATCAATGCTCTCGATAATGCCCAGCTCGAGAGAAATGCTGGGGAAGAACAGGCTGAAGTAGCTCTGTTTCCACAGCTCGAACCAGAACTCGAACTTGCCCATCCTATTAGTACAATGCCCCACGAAGAAAGAATGTTTGCTTAAGCGTGAGTGCTGCGCTCGAGTTCAACCTACAGTCTTTCGCATGGGTGATTAGATGTGCGGCGAGATGGTTGAGGAGAGGGCGCTTGACCTTTCGGGGCGGGAGATGAACTCGAAGTAGTATTTGGTGAGCTCTACGGCGTCGCTGCGGGTGGGGCTCTGGAGGCCGGGAGCGAGACACGCCATTTCGGGCGACGAGGCAAAGGAGGGGTCGGCTCGCTTTCGCTTGTCCTCGCGCTCGCGCTCCTTCTCCGACAGCCGGTTCTCGTTCTTCTCCTCCTCCGGTCGCAGGAAGAACGGCTCGTAGATGATTGCCGCAGCAAACTTATTAACCTAGAAAATAGAGTATCAATGTTACAAAAGCACGTAGCAAACTTAAATCATCATAAACTGCACAAAAAACAGCAAACACATACCTGCTCCTCCATTTGTTCACCGAGCACTTCCATGAAGGTGAGTAGCAGGTCCAAGCCATCTTTGCGAACGCACTGCTTGTTGTGTTCGTTAAGGCAGCTGTCCATCACACGACCTGAGGAGTGGAGAGTGAGCAGGCGAGGAGGGATAGATGGTTGCAAGAAAGGAGGAATGGCAATAGTACTCAAGTTGGCGTACTGCCATTTCTTCCTGATCTGCGGAGAGAGGAGCAGGATGAACTGCTTGAGCACGGCGATCACCGACTGCACATTGGGTATGTGCTGCTTCTTTTCTGTCCCGTTTCCACAGACCGCAACCCGAGTAACATGTGCACACAAACGTGTAAAAACAAAGCGCGCCTGGGGAGGGAGGGAGCAAGGGCACACGAACCCTTCTTCTGGGAGGACTCGAGATCGGCGAAACGAGCGAGCAGCACGGCAAAGATCTGTTCATACTTTTCGACAAAGAATGCTTTCACCTCCTCTTTGGTTCCGCTCTCTGTTGCAGTTACAGTGTGATTTGATAATAAATAATTAAAACACTGGCGTAACTATTAAATGTGGGAACATTTTCAAACAAAATGACAAAGCTGAATTGAAAGTTGCGGGGGGCACCAATGAAGGCGACAAGGGATTTGAAGCGCTTGGCGGGCTTCTCTTTTTCCTTCAGGAAGGTCTTTAGCTTGGTCTGCGCCTTTTGCGACAGTGATGCGGCGCTCATCTTCTCGGTGATTTAATCACGGAAGAGATTGTGGTCCTCAACTGGCGCAATAAAATAATACAAACTCCTAACCTTATCGTTCGCTCCTTGACGTAGGAACCTGTCCGTGCTGAGCCAACAATAAATAGATAAAAAGAAAATCAAGCCACTGTTCGGGCCTCGTGGGTATCCAACGCGCTTCCTGCCGACACGTTAATTACACCCCGCTCTCATTGGTACCGCGCTTCCTGCCGCAAGGTTTATTAGAATGCGCATGCACAACCAGCTTTATTGGACTTTGATTTTTATGCATTCGCACTAATAGGGCAGTGCCTTTTTTCATAATTACCAGAACTGATCATTTCTGACTACTTCAGTAAGGAATAGGGCCAGATTGATTACCTTAAACTGGTGGACTAAAGCAGAGGTTCAGAAAAAAGTAACAATGTCACTGTAATAACATGGATCCATGTAGTGCCCTAGGAGGTGGCATAGGAGTGTTTGCACCAGCAGTGATTGTTAAGTCCACCTTGCCAATCCCAGAAACCAGCCTCTATTATCTAATAAAAGGTCCAGTCATTTTAAATTGATTTTGATTTAAAGATTTAGCTAGGTTCTCATGTACCAGCACCAACTTGATGCCATAGTGCTTCAATCATTGATGATACTCACCAGGTTGTGAGGTCACAATCATCAGCGTACTCTCATTGTCACAGTAGATCAGCATTCAACTCACTCAATCAAGTCCTAAGTCATTGTAGAAGTGGCTTAGGAAGATTGTGTGCTTGATAGCTATGGCCAGCACATTGAGTTTGGCCTCAGCAGTCAATGTAGCTATGCAGGATTGGTTCTTCACTCTCCAGTAGACCAGGCCACCTGCAATCATGTAGAGGATGCCAGACATTGACTTGCACATAGTCTTGTCTCTGGCCCAGTCCACATCTGAGAAGCCTCTGGTCATAAGGCCACTCATGTCTGGCATGTATCATATCACCAGCTCTTGCATGCCACACAAGTACCTGAATAAGTGTTTCACCATGGCCCAGTGTTCCCCCCCATAGGCGTTCAGATGCCTACTGAGAACACATGTCACATACACAATGTCCAGTCACTAGGCCAAGGCAATGTAGTTGAGCCGCCCTATGGTAGATCAATACAGGACGCCAACAAACTCCGGTGGTGTCTTCTCAAGTGTAGGGAGCTGGAGGCTGGGCTCCATGGGCGTGCCAACTGCCTTCAAAGTTGCAAATCCAAAGTCATGTAGAAGTTCTTGTATCTTGCCTGCTTGACATAGTAGTATCAACCCATCTTCATCATCACATATCACTTTGAGTGACAGGATTGAAGTTGTAATGCCTAGGTCAATCATCTTGAATCCATCATGTAGCACCTTCTTGATGCCTGGTACAAACCATTCTGGCATGTAGATCACACAGTCATCAACATAGACTGCTATGTAGACTGCATGCTTGCCCTCATACCAGATGTAGACACACAGGTTAGCACACATCAGCATGAATCCTCTCATATGTAGATGCACATTGAGCATCCAGTTCCACTCAAGGGGTGCTTGTTTGAGTCCATAAAGACTCTTGCATAGTAGACAGACATGATCTGGTCACCCCTTGTCCACAAAGCCCTCAGGTTGGCACACATAGTTTTCTTCAGGAAGGGTGGCATTGAGGAACACTGTAGTTACATCCATCTGATGGCCTGCATAGCCAGCCTGTATGGCTATCACAATGAGTACCTGTAGGTGCTCAAGACATACTACCAGTGTGAACATCTCATCAAAGTCTACCCCATAGACTTGAGTGAAGCCTCTCACTATCCAATGGGCTTTGAACCAGTCAATTGAGCCATCCACATGATGCTTGACCTTGAATAGCCACTTGGTGTCAATGATCTTCCTCCTGGCAGGTGGGGGTACCAGTTCAAACATACCATTCATCATTATCGCGTTGTACTCATCACACATGGCAGCTTTCCAGTCTTCAGCATAGCGTGCAACAAGGCAACAGCTTCAATGCACGTTGATGGGATCTTGATGCTATTCTCACCCTGGTACAGCTTGTCCTCTCTTGCTACACAGGCATGAAACTCTTGAGTAGAGTTTGGGTGCTGTCCTCGTGCATGCTGGCAGCTTCTTGGGTGTGGGCCACATTCTGTCACACCACAGTATTGGCGCAAGTTTCTTCTTGCTGGTCATCTCACATCCTCCGTCGTCCTGCTCTTTGTCTGATGGGGTCGCATCCTCTGCTTGGCTGGGGTTGCTGGTCTCTTCTACCTTGCTGGCCAGTTCTTTTCTTGATCCTTGGCTTCCTCTTTGATGGGTCCTTGATGAAGGGCAACCAGTTCAGGTTCATTGTGGCAAATTTCCACCCTGGTCATGGGTGGCAATGGCAGCAGTACAGCAAGCACTAGGTCCACATCCAGGTCTTGTATGTTGATTGGCTCCTTGCTGGGGCCTTCTGGAACATTAAATATCACATCTCTCATCTCTAACACTTTATTTTCAATCAGGATTCAGTGGTAGATTCTGAGGCATGTTCAATCTGCCAGCTTGCTTCTACCTACTGGGTTGGTGAGCACCTTGACACGCTGTTTTCTTGATCGTTGGCTTCCTCTTTGATGGGTCCTTGATGAAGGGTGACTGGTTTGGTTTGTTGTGGTGAATTTCTGCCCTGGTTGTGGGTGGCAATGGTGGTGGTACAGTGAGTGCTAGGTCCATGTCTGGGTCTTGTATGTTGATTGGCTCCTTGCTGGGGCCTTCTGGAATGTTAAATATTACATCTCTTGTCTCTAATGCTTTATTTTTGATCAGGATTAGGTGGTGTGAGGTGTCTGCTTGTGCCAGGCCAAGGTAGATTCTGAGGTGTGTTTGATCTGCCAGCTTGCTTCTACCTACTGGGTTGGTGAGCACCTTGACACGCTGACCAAACCTGTGTAGGTGACTGATGTCTACATGTGATTTGCTCTTGTTGGACCACTGGCTGAGTGGGGTGTTGAAGTTGTTGGCTGTTGTTGGTAGCTGATTGTTGATTGCGCAGGCTGTGAGTGTGGCTTCTCCCCAGTACTTTGGTGCATGTCTGTGTCTTGAAGCATACACCTGACCATCTCTAGTAGTGTGTGGTTGAAGTGTTCTGCCACTCCATTGTGCTTGGGCGTGCTCCCTTGTGGTTGAACATGCTGCCTCCTGAGCAGTTGATCTGTACCTTGTTCCCCATCACCATGGCCATGGAGATGAGGTTCTTTGTGAGTCCTGGCGTGTACAGTACTCTTGCAAATGTCACTGTCTCCTTGACTCTGTCCACCTGCATGTTTGTGTGTACAACTCTGAGCCCTTCGATCCTGCACTTGAAGTGTTTGCTGAGCAGTAGACTCTGCCCTTTGGCCTTGAGACTGATGTAGTTGTGTAACCAGTCCTTCCTGCATGTAATGTGTGCAGTTGCTCTGGAGTCCAAGTACCAGTAGTCTTTGGACTCTGTGATGGCTAGTACTTGCTTGGTCGCTGAGAGAACGGTCTCTTCTCTTGCTCTGATACTTTGCTGGCCGCTTCCCTCTTCTCTGCCTGACCTCACTGCACTTGAAGCACTTACCAGTAAACTTTCTGGGTTTGCTGTTGGACTTTGTGTTGGAGTTTTGCTCCTGTTGTCCTCATGGTGCTTGGACAAAGTTAATGGTCTTGTGTGTTGCTGTCTTTGCAAAGTGGGTGGCCTTGTGCTGGAATAGTAGCTGCTTGGCCTCTCCATAGTTCATTTCTCTCACGCTCTTGATGATGGTCTGTATGGACTTGTACTCCTCCAGGAGTCCATTGAGCATGATTGTGAGTGCCAGGTTCTTGTCTACCTTGTAGTCCTGACCTGCCAGGTCCTTCATGGCCTTGTCTAGCTGCCTGAAGTACGTGTCCAAGGTCTCTCTGGGCTTGTATTGCATCTTCAAGTAGTGCTTGAGGTAGAGTGTGCAGTACCCTGTAGTCTTTGGTGTGAGCTGCTCATTGAGTGCCTTCAGCATCTCCCTTGGGTCCTTGAGGTGCGAGCATATCGACCTGAACAGTGTATCCAGACACAAAATGATAAAGCCAGCCGCCTGCTGCATTCTCATTTGTCTGTCAATGTCTCCATTGTTGGCCTTCCCCTTGCCCATGCCTCCAGGCTGGTTGATGAATGCAACATCCCACAGGTTCCATGAGATCAAGATGAACTCAAGCTCCTCATGCCAGGTGCGGTACTTGGTGACCAATCAGAGTACATATCTCTTGGTGACTTCATAGTTACTCATCATGAGCGTGGGCCCATAACCTGTTGTGATGTACACTTTGTGGTGAAGAGTAAAGTGTGAAGTGAGAGAGAACAGGGTTCTCTCTGGTTTTATTACTGCTGAATATATTGTTGTAGACAGTTGTACTACAACATAACTCCTAAAACTTAAGGCATGCCTAAATGTGCTAGGTGCTCATCAAGTCCTACCTCATTTGGTGTTCCAGAGTGACTGTTGATCTGAGTACCTTATTAGGTAACTCACAACAAAAGCTTCATGCAGGCCTTGCCCCTATTGCTCACTTCTTGGCGCCCCTCTTGGCAAGGGTGGGTGCCTCCATCATGCTCACTGTTACCAATGTTGCCCTTGCTCTCCTTGTCATGTTCCATTGCTTGTTGGGGGGGGGGGGCAATCCACCGCTGGCTCACTGCAGCGCTGTGCATTTGTTTTTGGTTTTCACTGGGCGGAGGAGGATGGGAAGAAAGAAATATCAACATAAATGCATCATTTTATCTGCCAATCCGAAATGGCCCTGTTGCCACCAATAGCTAGCTTGCACAGGTTCATGTGTTCTGCAGCTTAACTTGAAGTGACTGTGCTCATTTTGTTGAGGTTTTGTTTGCATCGCAGCTACCACAAAAACAGGAATAGGTTTTAACTCCAAATCTCCCATTTGCCAAGATAAAATTACTTTTGGTGAAAATGCCAACTCATTTTTTGCAAAAGATAACAAGTGATTTTTAGACATGTGGAGGTCACAGCAGTAATGGTGGTTCAGTAAAGATGTTGTTGTAAGAAGCAGTCAACAAGGTCAGTCTCCCAGCCCCCATCCCTTACTCCGTGATGAGCATTTAGATTTCATGAATTCTGCAGCAGCTCCATCATGGTGGCTGGTTACTGGTAAATGGTGCAAATCACAAACATACAACATTAACTGTCACCTTTAAGAAACATGACAGCTGTGTACCCAAATGCTGTTGCTGGCTCAATGGCTCTGCACTTTCATCATCTCCTTCACCTCTTACTGCTGCACTGTCATGCATGTGCAGGTGAGAGCTGCTGCATTGATGGCATGGCATCTAGGTTTTGCCAGTGCACCTCTGTCACCACAAAATGCCCACCATCTGGGCATGCATGCATACCAATGCTCATGCATCTGCTTCACCACAAAAATGGTTGCCATATGGTCATGTGTGGGCACATCACAACTGGCCATCTGGTCCTGTATGTGCATGTGGTGCTGATGGCCTTTTTGGGGTTTATGCTTGCCATACCATTGCATATGTGTATGCAATGCTCATGCACCTCTGTCACCACAAAAATGCCTGCCATCTGGTCATGTGTGGGCAGGTGATGATGGTGGTCTTCTTGGCATTTCTCACTGCTCTACCATTGCGTATGTGTATGCAGTGCTCAAGCACCACCTTTACCATAAAAATGCTTGCTATCAGGTGTATTTTATCTTTATCTTTACAAGATGGGAGATTTGGAGTTAAAACCTATTTTGAGCTAAATCTTGAAATCAAAATCAATTTTAAAAAGCCTCTCCCTGTTTTGTTGTGGTTTTCACTGTGCTCTCGTTTTGTTGAAGTTTTGTTTGCGTTGCTGCTACCACAAAAACAGGAATACAGGAATGCAGGCCATTACAAAAGTATGTGTATGTTATGAAATGAATCTGTCTGTGGTGTGGCACTGCTCCTTGTAGAGCAAGTCCCCCGACAGGTTTGGGGCTCAAGTTAGCTTGTTCAGCAGTTGTGATGTGTGGGAAAAGGGTCAAGCATGGGTCTCCCATCCTCCCCTCCACACAGAAAGATCTATTAGCCTCTATGTATGGATTTGTAATCTGCCTAAAGCTACTGGTCAGACCAACATGGATTTTTGAACAAGGTGCTTTCCCAAGAAGGAAAAGAACAACAGACAGGAAGGATGACACGTTCAAGCCTACACTGAGCTGTACCAGAAGTACATCAACTCATACATCATGCAAGAAATCATACTTCACCAGCTCCCCTAATACCAACATTGCTTGCCAACTGGCCTGGCCACTGTGTCTTCAACCTACACGAAAATTGTATGGTGGTTATCCAGTATTTCGCTTCCTATTTTGCAGGTAGCTGAAAAGGCCAACCAACCAAATTGCACTGCCACAACAAAGCTTATCCAAGCACACCTACTCGTCTTGTGGTGGCTCGGTGGCGTCATCGGTGTCCTTGTGCCACATGTCGGCCTCCTGGCCGGTGACGAAGAGGACGCAGCCATCGCTGATCATGCGCCGCACAATCCTAGCTATGTTATGTGCGTCGTCCTTGCCAGAGTGATGCGTCCCCTCGAGCGGGATATCCAGCTCGCGCAGCATGGTGGTCATTCCTGTACCCTAGTTGAGTGAACCAAGTTGCACGTGTGTATTGTGTGGCGGCCTCACCTGCAGGTGGTCGCCTGGTGTTGTAGAACTTATGGTAGACGGTCTTGATGTTAATCCACTGCTTCATGAATTGAGGCACAGGCAGGCTCAGCAGCTCGCAGTTACGCGGCAGCATGTGCTTGAAGTCCCAGTCACCGCATGTAACGAAAGCGAATGGGAAGGACGAATCGTCGCCTAACATACTCTTCTCCTCCAACCACCGCTCAAGGTCGCCCAGCGCCGTTGACAGGTCCACCGCTTTCTCTCTCCAGGCCTTCTCCATTTGTAATACCAAGACAGTGTGTGTGTGAAGGAGATGAGAACAGCACCAGGAGCGCGAAGGGAGGGGCAAAGACCTCTGCTAGGCCCATAGCGCCGTATTTGGCATCCACATAGCGCTGCACCACAGAGGGAGTGATCCGCTGCGGCCGGCAGAAGCGATGGAAGCTGTCCTCGACCTGCCCGTATGTTAGCTCGATAAAACGTCGGCAACATGGCGGAGACAGGGTACCTGTAGGGTAGTGCAGTTGAGGAGAGTGACTGGGAGCTCAGTTATCTCGTATTCGTTCTGGCCCTCCCCTGATACCTCGCGGCAGGCCTCAAGGTCGAGCACGCAGAGGTAGCTCCAGGGTTGCTTGTTTTCCTCTTTCTCTTCCTCTTCCTCTTCTTCATCATCGCTTTCATGGGCCTTCTTTCGTTCTTCGTCGTCGAGTTCGGCAAACAACTCGTCTTCCAGCGACGCGCCAAAGCGTGGCTGCAGCATCTGCCACGACGGGGTGTTCATGTTTTCGCAACGGCGACAAGGTTGCGCTGCCGTGGCTGGGCCTGCTTTTGCGTCCCCGTTAGGGGAATCGTGGCCAGGAAAGCCAACAGAACCTGCGATGCCAGGATAAAGCTGGCCAACACCCTTTGGTTTTCGCGCCTTTTTGTTGAGTCCCCAACTGTGTTGTTGGCTGCGCAGACGGCTACCTTTTGGCCACAAGCATGTATGCAGCACGCCACCAGGACACGCCCCATCCGTTTAACCAGTTGAGGGCAACTGGCTTGCCGCAGGCCACCCCCTACACCCCGGCAACGTTGGCCTCTATCAAGGAGTATGAATCGGTAAGCGCAATTGCATTTTCTTTGAATGTGGCCTCTTCCTCACACGATCATCCACATGCGTGCAGACGATTAAAGACTTGCAGAATGAAAACTGGCAGCTCAAGCTCCGCATCTTTTACCTCACACAATCCGTTGAGAGATTCAAGCCCGAGGATGGTTTCAACATTCAAGAGGTACGCCATTCCGCACCCGTCACTCGCACTTCTCCGAACTCACTTTTGCCGTCACAGAACATTGAGCAAAAGGTCACTATCGAAAAGCTGCAACGCGACCTGGAGGAGAAGGACGCTCTTCTTCTTGAAGCGCGTGCAACCATCCAGCGATACGTTGAGGCACGTGAACCCTCTCGTTAGTCCTCTCCCGTTAAACAGTACTCACACCCTGTATCTACGTCCCGCTCCCCTCCAGACGGAAGCCAATATGCTCGACAACACCTTCTCCGACCTCAACAACGAGGCCGATGCAGAGGAGAGTCTTCTAAATAAGAAAAGCAGCCATCAGGAGCAGCGCCAACTCGAAGACGAGAACGCCAGCTTGCGGTATTGGTTGCGCTTTCTCTCGTGTTGCTCGAAGCATGAGACTTACTTTCTTCTATCCTCTCTCCTTCTCTTCCCTCTTTGGTGCATAGGGAATATATCCAAGAGCAGACTAATGATATGGAAGAGTTAGTGGCTCGCCTCGAGAGTACCGAAGGAAGGAACAAGGAGCTGCAATCAACCATGCAATCCGTGAGTGAACCACTCAGCCCTTGGCGCTCCATCACTGGTCACTGCAATCAAGTGATGCTCACTTGCTTTGCTGGACGTAACTGCAGAGCAAAGAGCTTGTGGCCGAACTCCAGCAGAAGATCCAGGCCCAGTCGAGCCAACTCTCCGACCCACAGACACCGCGCAAACAGGTAGAGAGTCCTCATCACACTCTGCGATCTTGCCAATACGTCAATTGACATGGGGGTGCGTAGGTGCTGCAGCAGAAGGTCGTCATACTGGAGCAGCAACTGTCTCAATACGACCAAGAGCTGCAGGAGCGCAACGCTGTCGCCGATGAAGTAGTACGTACTCCCCCTTTTCTTTACACCCGCCACAGCCCTTTTCCTCACGCGTTGAGGTACAGGACAAGCAGATGCTCTCTGAGTACGAGGAGACAGTCAAGTTCTACGAGCAGAAGACGAAGGCGCTCGAGAGCGACAACGCCAATCTGTTGGCTGCGCTGCAACAGAAGGACAGCGAATCCGCCACGGCGCTTCTGGAACTCAAGGAAGAGCACCGCAAATCACAGGTAATCCTTGTTCCCCTTTGATCTGGTGGTGTCTGTCTTCTCGAGGGGAGAGGTCTTGACTTTTGAGCTCCAATCCGCAGGAACAGGCTAGGCAACTCGAAGAGCAGCTCGAAGCGATGCGTGATCAGACAAGGGCTGCCAAACAGACAAAGCACGCGCAGCGCCGGACCGAGGAGGAGAACCGGCTTCTCAAAGAGCAGCTCGAAGCCAACCTCAAGATGATGGACGATTATCTCAAGATGATGGAACAGATGGTACAGCACTACCCTGGTCTTGGGTTTTTTTGTTTTGTTTTTTTTGTTTTTTTTCCCTGTTTTTTCCAGGAGCACGCATCGGAGATGGAGATGGTTTACTCACCCGCGCGGCCGCCACCAGGGGGCAAAGTACAAAGGTCTTCAAACCGCAAACAAGGAGCTCATCGAAGAGAATCGGTCCCTGCGCGACCAGTTGGCAGTCGGAATGCCTGCACGCGATCGCAGCAACAGAGCAAACGCGCGTCCGGATTCCCCTCTCACTCCTACTCTGAGCCAGCAGTCACCGCTCTCGCACACGCTCTCGTTCTCCATAGTCCCGCCCGCTCAAGTCTCCCCTATCTTGCCGACGACCGCTCAGCACCGAAGCCTCGCGTCGAGAGAGGACAACCGGGGAGCCACGGGCGCAACCACCATGAAGCAATCACGGCAGGAGGAAATGAAGGAACAAAGGGGCAGCCTCAACGCCAGTGGTTCGATGCACACGGGTGAGCACCGACGCAGTGACAGGCGACGACGAGGCAACGGCGAGTACCACGGCGCATACCATGGCGACTACTCGAGCGACGAGGAGACGGAGGCTAGCAGACGAGACAAGCGCGACACGATGCGGAGGTCTTCAAAGGGAAGGAGGGAGAGGGAGAGGGAGAGGGAAGACAAATCCCGAGGCGGCGATTTCAGCCAGGAGGCCTGCCAGCAGCGCCGTAATGGAGGCAAACGACGGAGCTCCGCATCGGGCAAAACCAAAGAGGAGGCGGAGGCGATGGAAGAGGAGCTCGGCGATGCCGATGCCCTCATGCCCGCCGACGACTCGATGGAGGGGCTCCGGCAGCAGATCCGGGAGAGGGACGACTTCGTGTGTCTTGTCGCGTCGGCGCTCAAGGAGCTCCACAAGACCTGCGCGCAAGGGTCCACCCTCGACGGGGAGTGCCCATGGGGCAACGGCAGGTTCGAGTTCGATCTCAACAACCAGTTCGGTAGGTCGTCATCTACAACGGCGGGCCACGCGCGAGAGCACGCGAGGCCGTCATCGTCGTACGCCTTCTCGGTGCTCCCACCACCGCCCCGGTCGTCCTCGCTCGCGCTCCGAATCCGACTGCCTCCGTCGCCGCGCGACTTGGATCGACTGTCGGTCGCGCTGACCGAGCAGAAGCTGGTCATGGAGGAGGCATTTGTGCTCCTCATCTCGCTCATGCGAAAGAAGGACGTGGCGCACCAGACCGAGCGCGAACGCCTGCAGCAGGTGGTAAGCAAGTACAAGTACGAGATCAACTCGCTCAAGATGCAGCTCAAGCACTTCAAGGTCTTCTACCAACGAGGAAGTGGCGGCGGACGAGGCGGAGCGATGCCACGCACGCGCTCTGTGGAGGCGCTGCTGCAACGAGGCGACGAAAGCGACGAGGAGTACGACGACCATGGTGCCAGAGGGAGGTCGGGCATGTGGAAGACGAACGGAGACGACGAGAACGACGTGACGGCCATCTTCAACAGGCTCAAGTCGAAGCTGAGGAAGGAGAGGGCTGCCGATCATGACTTCCTGCAGCGGTCGCACGACAGCTTCGACGATGACACCAGCAACCAGGAGCTCCTATGGGCCCTGAAGGAAGTCCAGGTACACCATGCACGCGCGTCTGCGATTTGCTGTTGTGGTGGGAGGCGGGTGGTGGGTGGTGCTGATGGCATTATTACCGCGGGCATGGTGCAGTCAACGGTCGAACGCCTGCAGGAGAGCAATCGGGTGCTCACGATGGAGCTGGAGGAGAAGCGAGGTCTCATCGAGAAGATCAACTCCCTGTACAAAAACATTCCGCAGCTGCTTCAGGTACCACCAGAGTTGACGATTGCCCCCTCACCACCACATCCACCCAAGAAAAGCTCTGGTGCGGTGGTGCTGGCTCTTGCGTCTCACCAATTCCTTATTTCCGTTTTCCTTACAGTCGCCCACCTTGCCCTCCTTCAACCGCACGAGCGACTTCATGTTTCTCCCCTGAACCACCGCCGCCTGAGTCTGGTTGCCCATTTAAATATACAGTATTGCTCTTGGCGAGCGTTTAATGTTTGCCGCGTTCGATGTCTTCGCCCGAGCTGCTGGAGGCGGAGCGGTCGTGCAGCCAGCACCGATCGTCATCGTCGATCTCTGGCGGGATGTCGTCGTCCTCGAACTGCAGCGTCTTCTTGGAGCGGTGGCCCTTCTTGGTTTTCTTTGTCGCGTTTTTGCTCATCTTGCGCCTCTGCTCTTGGCTCTTTTCATCTTCATAGACGGTATCGCCTACGCTGACGTTAGTGACGTCGGCTTCGTCCTCGTCCTCGTCGTCCTCTCCCTCGTTTTCGTCGCTCCAGCCTTCCTTTTCGTGGTGGTCGTGCTGACGTTGGTACTTGTGCCCGACGGCTGGCGAATCGCTGTGGTCAAAGATGTCGCCATTGTCGCTCTCGCTGAGCACTTCGATGTCGCTGGCGGCGTCGTTTTCGTCAAGCAGGATGTCCGTAGGCAGCGTGACGGCTGTATCGATCGACTCGGGCAAATTCCTGGACGCAGGCGTCGCTCCACTCACATCAATCACGGCCACGGCAGGCTTCACACGCACGCACACGCACACGCACACACGCACCTGTGCTTGCCCAGGATCATGACCAGCGCGATGATGAACTTGGATCCACCAGACCACGCGCCGAGGAAGGAATAGGCCGCCGAGCCATACCCGAGAGACAGTCCCACCGTGCCTGTCAGGTGTCACACCGCGTGTAAGCCAGCACTGGCAGACGGGGGAGCCGCTGGGGGAGGAGGCGCTGTTGCTCGCGGACCATAGGCAGAGACGACTTCGAAGATGACCTTGAAGAGGGTGTAGTTGGGGTCGACGACCAGCGGGATCTCCTCGATCATGCTGATGAACAGGATGGCGAGAAAGACGAACACGAAGTGCTTCACGAATATGTTCTGGGCCTGCGAACCGACCGTGTTGGTCGTTTGCGTGGTGCGACCCGCTGCATACGGCATCGCCCATACCCGCACGCACGATGGTCTCTTGTTAAAGTGCGTCCTGACGCAGGCAGCGCGAGAGAAACACACGCACACGCACACGCGCATAGAAAGAGAGAGAGAGAGAGAGAGAGGGCCAACGTACAGGCTTCGATGCTGTCATTGTTGTTCTTGCCCGTATAGCGCACGGTGATGGCGACCGGCGATGCGGCGATATACATCATTCCTAATCACACACGCGCACCAAGCCCGTTGTTCGGTCTCGAGTTGCCTCCGCGCGCTTGTGCGAGCGTGGGCGCGTACCGGTGTACAGCCAGAGGACGGCCGCAGAGAGCTTGGTGATATCGATCGAGTTGAAGCCTGCTGTGCGGATTGAGATCGTCTGTCAGCCACGGACCAGACCATGGAAATGGCCGGGGGGGAAGAGTTGGGATGTGAGACCGAGACGGCGCATATGCACAATGGCAGCGGTTGCGTGACGAGTCGGTGTTACCTGAAAGTACATGTTGAGCAGCTTGTAGCCCGGGTTGAGCTGCAGATAGGCCGCGTTGTCCCAGTCCAACACCTGAGCTCGCGCGTCGCGCGTCACTCAATCAGCAGGCGGGTGGCGGGGTGGTGGGCGGCGCCGTACGAGTTCAAAGATGAATTCGACAGAGTTAAGGAACACCAGCACCACGAGCAGCCACCTCGTCTCGGCGGCGGGGAACAGGTGGGTGAAGCAGCGACGCGGGTGGTCCAGCATGTACCGGTACACGTGACGATACCGCCTGCCGTCCGTGAGGCACACACGGGCAGAGAGTAGGTGAGAGCACCACACACACACACACACACACACACACACACACACACACACACACACACACGCACACACACACACACACACACACACACACACAACACGCGAGCAGCGAGGCATGCGGTGGACGCGCACTTGAGGAAGGGCATGCGCCAGAGCGTGTAGATGATCAGCCGCATCAGCAAAGGGAATCCCGTGGTGCCTGCGCGCCTGTTCGCGTGAGTATGAGGGCGAGACGAGACAAGCGGGCCATGGGCGAAAGAGAAGATAGGAGGGGCATCGTGCCGGCCAAGATGAGGATGGACATTATGATGAGCGGCAGCGGGTAGGTCTGCCACTGGACCATGCCGTCTGCAAACGTCGAGTAGCCGCAGTTGCCAAACGCCGACAGCGTATGGAAGAGGCTCCACCTTACGTGCATAAACACAACGAGAGAGCCAATCCCCACCGTAAGTTAGCGCATGGCCAAGGGGGGGGGGGTAGCGAGAGCGCAGAGGCGCTCACCAGGCTGCATTGTTGTTGTTGTTGTCGATGACGCCGTTGGCGTCCGAGGCACCAGCCATGTAGGAGCCCATGATGATCCATCCCAGGCCCACGAAGACGCAGTAGTAGGTCGGCACGATGATCACCAGCTGCCACAGCGCGTAGTACTCGTCTGTGTGCAACAACAACAACAACAACAACAACAACAACAACAACAACAGCACGCCAAACGTGAACTCGCAGTTTGCGTGCGTGCGTGCTGTGTGTGAGTGTGTTTGAGTGTGGTTACCGCTTCGGTTTAGCGCCTTGTTCTCTTTGAAGTAGCGGTGAAAGTGCCAGAGGCGGGTGACGACCGGCGCGATGGTGATGAGCACGCCATTGCCCAGCACCATCACCACGGCCAGGATCACCTGCCCGAGTCGACTGAACACCGAGAAGTTGGTTGGGAGCAATCTGTGTACGTGTGCGTGTGAGTGAGGGAGGCAGAGACCCGACACCCGTGTGAGGGTGAACGAGACGCGTGTTGTACCCCGTTTGTGTGCTGGTCGAGACGGCATGGACGAACGCGTCGAGGTAGCTTATCTCGCTCGACAGCCCCAGCTGCGACAGGTAGATGGCCAGCCCGCCTTGGAAACGACGTACGTAAATTAGAATAACTATATTAAATATAAATAAACTAAGCTAAAATAAAATAAAATAAAGGAGGTGGTACCAAAGACCGAGAGGAACCAGACGTAGAGGAGGTGCAGACGAAAGTAGTTGAGGGGTGGCCACAGGAAGTTGAGCACGGCCTCGTAGAAGAAGACGTAGAGCGGCACCACCTCCTGCTCCTCCCGACTTGCCTTGGACTTGTAGAGCGGATTGTGGGCGCTGTGCCAGGTGGTGGCCTTCTTCTTCCGCTGGCGGAGCCCCTTGTTTGAGCTGACGCTGCGGTCGCTCTCGCTCGGCGTCAGCGGCGGCCGGTCCAGGCTCGGACGCTTTGTTGTCACGGGCTCCCCGTGGTCGTCGTCGTCGTCGTCGTCCCTGGCCACCGCGTCGTCGCCCTCGCTCACGTCGTCTCGTTCGTGTCGCTCCCTTCGACTTTTCCGTTCTGCCAATGCGCGACCAACGACACGACGGCACGTGTCAGGTGTAAGCAGTCCTGAAAGCGATCAACAAGGGTGCGCAGGGAGAGACCTGTACCTCGGTGGTGGTGCCGGTGCCGGTGCCGATGTCGGCGGTGACGATGGCGGCGGTTTCGCTCGGCCTCAGTCTCGGAGGTCGGGCCCACGTCGCTGGCAAACGTCACTGCACGATCGGAAAACGTCGCCACACTCAACAACTCAGCAGTGGCAAACGAGGCATAGATGTAGCGAGAAGATTTAGGGCCACTTTCATAAGAAAATTTATATTTTATTTATTTCGAATTTTTGTTTTGTTCCGAAAAAAAAATCAATTATTAATGTACCTTTGGGACGAACGCGGGAGGGTCCACGCTCGTTCTCAGCCGAACGGAAGAGGGTGCGCATGACCCATGCCTGCGAGCCATGGAGGCTCTGTTGCTGGCCTGCGCGTGGCGAGCCAGGCACAGCCTCGTCGCCCGAAACGACTCCCTTTCCGCTACTGCTCCTCTTTCTGCGGGGCGCGGGCCTCTTCACTCCTTCGCCCTGGGCCTCGGTGTCTGACTTGGATCTGGAATTCCGATTCTCATCTTCGTTTTGAGAACGCATGGAACTGAGCTGTGCCATCTCGAATGATGTTGTGCCATCGAAAGATACGCGCGACGAAGGCGAGGATAGCGACCCTTCCTTCTCCATCCTGGCACGTTCAGTCCGGCACCGTTTGTGTTGTGCGAAGCATTGGATTGGCAACGTCGTTTTTTGTGTAAACAGAGAGGAAGCCAGGGTGCCGGCCTGCCGTTTCCCCACGAAGCTGCCCAATCGTCTTCCAACGGAAACTGTCTGATTTTCCCGATTGATAATCAAATATTTTCTTTCTTGCTTTTCTAGACAAGCATGAGCCAGGCGGTGGCTTACTTCGTCAGCGACCACGGCTTCGGTCACGCAGCACGCTCACGTACGCGACGCGTCCCTCTTTACCTGGTCCGCGCTCTCTCATGGGTGCGCGGACGGCATAGTGGCGCTGCTGGCGGAGCTGCTGCGGCGTGGGGTTCCGGTGGTGGTCGTCTCCAAGGTGCCCCGCTGGTTCTTTGAGGAGAGCCTCAAGGATAGCTTCGACCATATCTCCACGCAGGCACCGCGCTTCCACGCCAAACGTGTGGTCTGTCGGGGTGGTCTCCTCATCGCGTGTGCCAGGTGGACGTAGGGGTTCATCAAAAGACGAGCGTAGAGATCGACTACGAGACCACGCTTGACCGCCTTGAACAGCACTGGGGCGGCATCGACCAAAAGGCAAGTGCATCTCGTAGTCGTGGTCTTCCTCCTTGCGCAGGTGGAGTGTAGGTCTCACGACTTGCAGGTCGACTTCCTCGTAGGTGAGCTAGGGGAATGGTTCGCCAAAGTAGGCCGTACCGCCTCACTCCACCGGGTTGTGTTCGACATCAGCGCTCTCGCTCCGCTCGTTGCTGAGAAGCTGGGTGTGGCTTCGGTTGGCATCTCCAACTTCACTTGGTGCGAGCTGCCATCTGTTGCTGCGCACGCGCGCACCAACGCAGCGTGCTTGCGTTCCTGCTTGGCAATCACTCACACCGTTGACAGGGATTGGATCTACGAACCGTTTGTGGAGAAGCTGCCACGCTTTCAGACCTACATCGACTTGCACAGGCGGGCCTATGCCAAGGTCCCTCCTCTCCGCGCTCCCTGTCTCCGTCGTGCGACCGCCCAACGCCCACTGTTGTTGTGGCGATCGCCGACAATATCCAGACCTCGCTCTTGTTGAACCTGGTCTACAGCGAGATTAGGGATCTCGGCTGCCCGTCGTACGAGATCCCGTGGCTGGTGAGGAGTGCCACCTTGAGCAAAGAATCGGTGCGCAGCTCGCTGGGCTTGAGTACGTGTCCTCCACGTCGATCTGTCCGTCTGTTGCCGTCGGTCTCACTGCCTGCATCACCCAAACTGACACCAGGCCAAACCCAGCGCTACTGTCTGTACTCCTTTGGCGGCCACACCTTTCCGCTGGACAAGGTGCAGGAATGGCAGGTAGGGTCTCCTCTCTCCTCACTCACGAACACACCCAACCTCAAGTCGGGCCGCGAAACGCTCATCGAGGAGAGCAGGTGCCGCAGGGGTGGTCCGTGGTCCTGGTCAACAAGGGCATACTGGCCGATCACAACACCGGAGCGGTGGAAAAGGCCGGCAAGGAGGGCGTGGTCTTCCTGTCGCAGGCCCTGCTCGACAGCCACAAGATTCACTACGTGGACTTGCTGGCCGCCATGGTACTACCACTTTGCCAACGTTCAAAACGGCGCTGTCCGTAGTCTCCTCTTACCACTCTCTCTCTCTCTCTCTCTCGTCCCATAAACAATGCAGGACTTGGTGGTCTGCAAGACGGGCTACGGTATCGTCAGTGAGTGCATACGACATGGCATCAGGTTGGTGCTCCTCAGCTCAGGAGACTCGGCTCATTTTGGCTTACCATGCCATTCCTTTCGCCAGTGTGCTGTATACGGACAGACCCGGATTCATCGAGCACGAGTCCATGGCCAGGGCCTTCCAGGAGAACGTCAGCTGCGATGTCGTTTCCCTTGACGAGGTCCGCCGTCAGCGTGTCCCTGTGTGGTTGTGGCCAAATCTGATGATCGCGACTAATGGGGTGGAGAGCCAGGTCTTGGAGGCGTCTCCCTCTCTTTGGACCAAGGCGGATCAGGTGGTGCCTAATGCCAAGCGGAGCCGTCATCCGTTCAACGGCGCCGAGCGTGCAGCCGACCTCATCCTAAGCACCAGCTGGTGAAGGAGTATCTTAGCAAGGAGGGGGTCACGAACACTTCTCAGTACTGATTCTGCGAAGGCACGCATTTATTCCTCGTGTTAAAAGCGGAATAAAAGGTGCCGAACTGCAAGCGAGTTAAAGAAGAACACAAGCCCAGCACAAACCAAGACTTTTGCCCCTATCTGATATGGAGCCAGTGCCAGACGCTTTGGTGGAAAAGGAGGAGAAGGAAGAGCAGGAGTGGAATTCAGTCACGTCAGAAGCAATGGCAGAAGAGGATGAGCGTGTGCGCGGCTCCTTCCTGGGACTCGCCTGGGGCGACGTGTTTGGGTGCCCCGTCGAAGGCTGGCGCTCAGGAGCCATCCAGCAGGTTAGCAACCAAACAACACGTTTTCCAGCATTGCCTTTCTTTTTCTTTATCCTTTTATATATTCTCCACCAATAATCATTCTGAACTGAACTTTATTTTTTGTTTAACAAAATAAAAAATTGGAATATTTATTTATCAGGTGTATGGAGACTACGAGAAGCTGCCTACGGAGCACAAGGTGGCCGTCATCGCCGGGCTGGGCAGGGGCTACATCCGCAAGTTGAGGCCCATCGGTACCATGGGCTCACCCTCCCCTGACCTCGCCAGCGGGCCAGTCCCTTACACCCAGCGTCTGCCGGCAGGGCTGTATTCGGACGACACGCAGCAGTGCATGGTGATGATCCAGTGCTGTCTCTTCGGCAAGGACCAGCCTAATGCGGACGAGTGCGAAAGCGAGAGCGACGAAGAGGGCACCGGTGGGGAGGCTTCGGCTGCAGGCGACAGCGAGATTGCGTCCACGGCCACTGCCACGTCCACGTCATTAAATGCGGCCGATGAGGAGGTGCCCCTCAAACCTCTGCCCAGGGGGATGGGCCGAGTGCGGAACGGGCCCGGGCCCGAGGTGCGGGTGGAGTGGAACGTACGCCGATGGGGTCGCACGCTGGGTCTCATGTTCCGACGTGACGCCCTGCGCGACTACGGACGCAACTTCAAGGAGGCCGTGGCCAAGCTCAACCACAATATCCCGCCCCAACAGAGCGGGAGCAAGTCCGAGGGCATGGGCGCCGCCATGCGCATCGGTAACTCCCTGATTCTCTGGGCCTCGCTCGATTACTGCGTCGCGGCGGTTGGTGTGACTGACTTGGGGGGGCTGCAGGAGCGCTGGGAGCACTGTTCCGGCATGACCCGGAGACGCTTGCGGCGTGTTCGTGGGAGTCGAGCCTGACCACCCATGCCACGCTTCCAGCGGCGGCCATGGCCTACGCTGTGGCCTATGCTGTGGCATGTTTGATCAGGGTAGCCACCCACCTCCGTGCAAGTCGCGCTGCTGCTGCGTGGCCACTCGGACCACAGTTATCGTGGCGCTCACCGTTACATGTCCCGCGCTGATAGGGGCACAGTGCGGCGGAGGTGCGGGACAGACTGCCGGGTGCGGTGGCCGCACGCGAGAAGCAATGGCTGCTTGATCAGGGCAAGTGGGAGATTTGGGCGTCCACGGACAACTGCCACCTGATATCTCACTGCCTCCGCACGGTCTTCACCGAATGCGACCTGACCGACAGGCCAGGTGCCCCAGTCCTATCTCCGCTTTACTTCAGATCAAAGCCACAGCCACTCCTGACCCGCGCGCCTTGCGACACGGCAGGCCTGCGTCAGTTTCTGTCGGAGAACGCGAAGCCGCACCTGGCTGAGGGCTTTGTGAAGGCCCACCCCAACCAAGGCCACGTGCTGCTGGGGGGCGCCCATGGCCTGAGCATGGCGCTTCTCCCCGACATCGAGCCGCAGGAAATTCTGAGGGTTCATCACCACCCACGTTTTTCTCAACGCTGGAATAAGAGTGCCAATACTATTTTTATCTGTTTTAAAAGGAGATCATCGTGCTTGGCTATGACACGGACACCGTGGCCGCCATTTGGTACGTAACGACAATTAATGATGTGTGGTCACCTTGGCCTGGTCAACTTATCTGCGCACAGTGGAAGTGTTTTGGGTGCTCGATTCGGTGTCGGCTGGATCCCACTGGATCGCCTGCTGGAACGCGACCGTCTGCAGGCCTACGCTGATGCCCTCGTCACCGGTACATACCATGCGGCATGAGGAGCTCGCGCTCGCTTACACAAAGGGAGAGAGAAGAGAGTGATTGATTTGACCTTCTGTTGCTCGCCCGCACAGCTGGCAGGGAGCAGGACAAGCGACGGCCGCACGAGCTCGAGACGCTCGAGGAGCTGATCGAGAAGGAGGTCAAGCTCACGGCCTGGGGCAAGAGTGTGAAGCATCGGAATGGCCTGGGCAGGGCCTGCGGCGCAGCTCCGCAGCGCGGCTGCCCTGCAGGCGGCCTCAAGGACAACACGGCGGGGGAAAACGAAGAAGGCGAGGACGGCATACAAAGAGGAAAGTGGGACAAGAAGGGGAAGCGCAAGGGCAACAAAGGCAAGAACAAGGGACGACGAGGCGACCACTACTAATAGTAGCTTTATCTCAGCGACATAAAGCACATGCTCGCGTAAGCCGTATCAAGACTCGTGGCCTTGCCAAGCTCAAGCTCCCTTGAGAGTGTCGATGTGGGCGAGAATGGCCGACACGTCGCTAGCTGGCAGTCCCAGGTACTGGCGGGAACACGAGACCGACGGTGAGCAGCCCAAAAGTGCGCTTGGAGGTGATAAAGAGGCTGGGTTACCCCGAGATCTTCTTCTTGCAGCGTGAGGAGACTCTCGTAGTTAACGCCCTGCTCCTGGAAGAGCTTTACGTACTGCGGGCGCTGGATCGCCTCAAAGAAGGCTTCTAGCGTTGGTGCATGTCCTTGTGGTGCCCAGACAACGACAACGTGTAAGCTACCTCGATCTATTCCAACCGCAACAAAGAGACTTCAAGTACCTGCTCTCTGAGATTTCGTGGCGATGCTTGAGGTGCCTGTGCCACTCGCGTCATAAGAGTTATGGGGGAAATGACCATTTGCGAAGCAATGCAGAAATCATACACCTAGGAGACCTACCCATGGTGTTGGCAGCGGCGCTGGCCGACTCGACTGAGAACTTGTTCCAGAACGAGTCTGATCGTCGTTCTGGTTGAGAGTAAATTGGTCCGTAGAGTAAAGGCTACATCGAGAAAGAGCGGAGATACGAGGAGAGGACGTACGAGGGAGAGGATGGGCGCCCTCGGGCCTGGCGAGGGTCTGCCTTGCTGGACCGCGTGCGGACAGAGACCCGCTCGGTGGCGTGGCTGGGGGACTTTCCCACTGGGATAGGGCTTCCAAAGCAAGGCCGGATAAGGGCCTCTTGCTAGGCGTCTTACTCTGTCGCGTTGTCGTTGCTGGAGCGTGTGATCAGCGTCAAATGGTCAACCTAGCAAAACCAGAAAGAGGTTGACGTGGTACGGGAGGAGCTGGACAAGCTTTGGTGAACAGATGGTGATGCTGGTGATTGCGTGGGAGGTGCTGCGGCCGCCGTGGCAAGTGTGGGCACGATCGAAAAGGTCCTGCCACATAAGAGCGAGGTAAGAACCTTGGCGAGTAGCCATTGAGAACAAGGACTTCGTACTTGAAGAACGTGCCAGACTTTGAGTTATTGCCGGAAGACAGCCGGGGATCTTCATCCTCGCTGCTGCTGAAGGTGCCATCCTGGTCCCAGCCGCCCTTCTCAAAGGAGTTGGACAGGCGCTTGGACTGTGGGGTATTCGCAGCAAGAGAAGCCAAAGCAGGCTTACGAGCTTGGTCGGATGAGTAGCGAGCGCTCAGCGGGCGCACTTTCGACCCTTGCTACATATCACGAGCTGTGGGAACAAGGACCATGCTAGTTGGAGAGAATCACCGAGCGTACCGGCGGGAGGGCTTTGGTCGATTCCAAAGAAGGCAGGGAAAGGGACAGTTCAGATCCCCTCTGTTGGAAAGAGAGGAGAGAGAGGGCGCGAGTGCCAGCGTTAGTGCCCTACCTTTGCTCGTCACAAACACGATCTATACTCTCTCCTGGCTGACTTGGGCAGGCTCTGGGAGGAACAAGTGAGAGAGCGACCAGACAGATAGTGGTGTGTAGAGAGTACCTGTTGAAGTGTGCTTGAGGTCATTGATAGCCTCAGCGATGACGACCACGTCGGCATAGTCGCCCACGAGTAGCTTTTCAACACGCTCTTCTGTGAGCCGCAGCAAGACCCTGCCGTTGATCTTACCGAACTTGGGTCGGTGCTCCCCCATGCCTGCGTGTACATATTATAAAAGGAGAGCCCTAATAGCTGTTACGGGCGCGAGGTACCGATACTGTCCAGCCAAGCCTTCACCTGTTCCGGTGTCCACTTTTCCGGATCCCCTGCCGGTAGCGTCCTAAAGCTTCTTCAGTGAGCAATTATTGAAACCAACGCACGACGGGATAATGGCTTACTCTTCATTCATAAATCTCAGTGCGCCTTGGTGGAAGCTAATCAAGGTCAACGGTCCGCAATGCAAGCGTTCTCGGCCAGGGAGGCAGGAACAAAAAAAGGTTATGAAGAAAGTCGAAGGAAAATAATTTCCTGTCGAATTTTACACACACAAGATGGAGGACCTGCCAGGTGAGGTGGTGCTGCACGTATTGTCCTTCCTGGGGCCGTTTGACCTGGTGTGTCTTTCAGCAACATGCAGCAACATGCAGCACCTTGCTCTCGATCCGTCACTTTGGCGAAATCTGATTCTGCACCGGTGGCTTGCCACGGCGAGAGAGGCAGACCCCTGTTCGGCTTACGAGCAGTTCTGGTTGCGGTTTCGATGGCTAGAAAGCGAGATGAGCCCTGTCCACCCCAAGTGCAAAGTCGTGGAGGGCCACCGAGATCAGATCAACAGCTGCTCGTTGGAGAAGACCAACCACGCCCTCCTAGTCACTACATCACGTGACCTCACCGTCCGGGTCCGAGCCTCCCCGCCAGTGGTGGCAACATTACCGCCGCCTACGGCCATCTGATACCTCTGGTGCGCGCCAGGTGTGGGACATTGTCGAGGGCAAGCAGAAGCAGGTCATGGAGGGACACACCGACTTTGTGTATCGTGCGTTCTTCTTTGAGAAGGAGGACGAATCGGGGATGAAGGTGGTGAGTACCGGCGCCGATGGCACGTTGAGGGTAGGCCGCCGACCCTTTCTTGATGGAATGTGTCTGATCTTTGGCAACTCATTCATGAGAGCGGTAGATATGGGACGTCGCCACGGGAGTCGCCGACGCTTGCATTGTCGCGCACGAGCTCGAGATATTGACGCTCGAGGTCCAACGACACTACGCAGTGAGCGGAAGCGACGACTGCCTCGTGTGCATTCCACTCACCTGACCATACACTGAGAGGCTCAAGCTAAACCGCGCTGCTCCAGGTCAAGTTGTGGGACCTGCAGACATCGCAGTGCGTGCAGACCTTTGAGGGATGCAAGGAAGGCATTTCGTGTCTGCAGCTTGTGACCTGTGGCGGGCAAGCCGACAACTGGCTGATCGGGAGCGGCTCGTTCGATGGGACGATACGCGTGTTTGACGCCCAGGTACTCCCAAGCAGCTCTCTATCAGTTCGAGATGTCTAGCACTCACAACAACAACAACAACAACAACAACAACAACAACAACAACAACAACAGTCATCGGCGTGCTTGGCAGCCTATGACACGCACTTGATTGTCAACAGCTTTCACATGGACCAAAACAGAGTGATTTCCAGCGCGTTGTCGGATGCAGTGCGCGTACATATTGCTCACCTCGCGATCCGCGCTCTTTCGCTTCGTTGACTTCATCACCCCCTCTAGATGGAGTCGTGCTTGTCTGTGTGGGACCTGCGAGCTCCCGACTCTACCGGCCTGCACATCAAGCAGGGCAACAGATTCGGTGAGACGCTGTCCATCGCCGTCAATGACAACATCGTCGTGTGCGGCCGCGCCTGTTCTGCACAGGTAGGCTTGAACCCCACTAGACCCCAGGCCTGTCCTATTGACTCTGCTTGTCTAGCCGCTGCAGGTGTGGGACCTGCGCAAGGCCGACGGCGTGCAGTGCATGACGCCTGTGGATCACGGCGCACGTATGTAGCCACCCCACATATGAAATAAGCTGTGGTCGAGCCACGTGTGCGCCTCACTGGTATGCCATTGTCAGAACTGGTCTCGTGTCTGCGCTTCGATGGGACCAAGATCCTGACCGGCTCAGACTCGTGCAAGGTCAAGATCTATGATGCTGATCAGGTAGACAACTTCAGACTTCAGACACTTCCCCGGCAACATAATCAACGATCTCTTTGCCCAATGTAGGTTCTGGGCAACCATGGCGCGGCCCCCGTAAGCCGGGACTTGTGCGGCCACTCGAACATGATCAGCGACCTTGACGTGGATGGCTACACGCTGGCGTCCGCCAGCTGGGACGGCACCGTACGCCTCTGGCAGTTCTGAAAGTGTGACCTTCTGCAGTGCAGTGGCTGCAGCCAGGGGTATGTACACCCGAACAACAAGTGCAAACGGTAAGCCAGTAAGCCAACCGAGCACCGGTGTTCCATGCTCACAAGAGCACGTTCGTTGGCTTCTCCAGCAGCCCGGCATGCCACGTATCTCCTCCTCACGCAGCAAAACATGCTTCAAATTTTTTCGAACACCTGGGTTTCTTTGCGGTGCGGAGAGCAAGCTCAACATATCAACTTTCCTTCAATCCGGAGCGTAGAGAGGCTCAACCGACCAGCGAGGGGTCACGCATTGGGATTGAAATCCTGCATACTCGTTGAAGATGGACAAAAAATCCTCGAGCAGAAGCACGACAAAGCCTCATGAGCGACTTCTGCTGCATCAAAATGAGAGCTGCGTAATCTTGGAATGTGTGGCGAAGGAGTCGTCTCTCATGCTTTCGAACCCAGTGGGTGGTGCCAAGATGGTCCCGAGCCTCGTAATCGACCGACTAAAGGGCAATCCAGCAACTAGTATGATTTACTCTTCAGCTTTTGTTTCACTAACACCAGACCTAGCCGTAATATACTAATGGTTCTCATTTGGACTGCGATCTCCAGGCATCAATTTTGACCCCTTGTTGTCTCGCGAGATTTTCGGTGTGCTGGGTGTTGTACAGCTGATAACAGGTTCGTGCACTCCTTCGCTCCATTTCATTTGTCTGGCCTCAAAAGGCTCAAGCATCAAGCGCTCGCGTGCAGGCCAGTACCTGGTTGCTGTCGCTGAGCGTCAGGAAGTGGGTTATATCAACAACGCCGTTATCTTCAAGATGACCAAGGCGCTGGTGGTGCTCATCCCCCGGCAATGCGAATACTGGAGCGAGGATGAGGTTCGCCTTACGACTTGTCTTCTCTCCTCCTTTGCTTTCACTTTGGAGGGCGCTTGCTCATCCATTCATTCACACGCGCAGCGGCGCCAAGAGCGCGAGTATCTGAAGAACCTGAACAACTTCCTGGACCAGTCCGAGTTCTACTTCTCCTTTGACTATGACATCACGCGACGCGTGCAGCACATCGTCAGCATGACCGCGGAGGAGAAGGCGCAACCGCTCTGGCAGCGAGTCGATGATCGATTCTTCTGGAACAAGCACATCTCGCGCAGATTCATCGACGCCAAGGTGCGTAGCCTTCATGTCAGCTGTTATTCTAGTATGTAGGTGCGTCTTCTAATTGTTCGTCGATGTCCCAGCTGGACGAGTGGATATTGCCTGTGATGGATGGATTCATCCATGTGGAGGTGTGCGAAGTCGGCGGGCTCATCTTTGATTACATTCTCATCTCCCGGCGGTCGTGCTTCCGCACAGGTTCGCAACACAACCACCCACCACACAACACGCCCTCACTCACTGACCAAATTTGACAGGCGCCCGATATCAGACGCGTGGTGCCGACCCGCAAGGCAGGGTCGCCAATTTTGTTGAGACTGAGCAGATCGTTGTCTACGGCAAGATCCAGTCCGCTTTCGTGCAGACCCGTGGTTCCATCCCTGTGATTTGGCACCAAAAGGGCAAGGGCCTGAAGCCCAAGCCCTCTGTACAGAACTCTCTGTTCGCGGTATCTCAGACTCACTCCCTTTCACATCGCCACCTGTGTGTCGTGCGTGCCGAGGTTTCACGTTTGTCTTGTGTTTACGTTCTCCCAGCGCACGGCTTTCCAGGCACACTTCGAGGAGCAGATGCGATGCTACGGCAAACAACTTCTGATCAACCTCATCGACCAGCGAGGCAACGAACGCGATGTGGGCGAGGCCTACGAGACCCAAGTGCGGCTGCTCAATCACCCACACATCAGGTGGGACGCACCACTCTTTTATTTGTGTGTGTTTTTATTCAACTTTTCTTCCTTTTATTGCCATTTGTTACTTTTTTTGTAACTGCTGGTGGGTCTGTTTGTTGTGCCTGGCAGCTACATCCCGTTTGATTTTCATGAGGTGTGCAAGAACATGCGATATGAGAACCTGCAGCTGTTGACCAACGAGGCCCAGCCCTACATGGACCGGTTCAAGTACGGCCTCACTTGCCATCTTGGGAGTGAGTGTTTAAACACTAACGTGGCAATAACCGGCTACTACGGCGTAGGTATGCCCTTGTGGACGCTGAGGGAAGGCTTGTCACATTCCAAGAAGGCGTCGTTCGCACGAATTGCATCGATTGTCTCGACAGAACCAACGTCGTGCAGGTAACACGTGTTCCGTGGTGCATGATGATGACTCAGCAAGCACAAAGGACACACATTTCACATAAGCCTATGTGTGTAATTGATCTGTGATTCCTCAGAGCACGCTGGCCCGGATGATGCTGCAGGTGCAGCTGGAAAAGCTGGGCATCTTGTCCTTTGTGCGCATCGATGAGGTGCCCCTTCTAGACTCCCTGCTCAAGAACGTGTGGGCCGACAACGCCGACATCATGAGCAAGCAGTACACCGGCACGGGTGCTCTCAAGACCGACTACACCAGGACAGGTGCCCCACCGCCGGGCTCAGTTCACGGTGCTAGAGCTGGCACTCATGCCCATTGCCTTTTGCGCCTGCAGGCCGCCGTAGCGTGCGCGGCACGATCACGGACGGGGTCAACTCGACCAAGCGGTTCATGAACAAGAACTTCAAGGACGAGGAGAAGCAGATTTCGTCCGATCTCTTCCTGGGGCGATTCCAAATCGAAAGACGTCGATACGACGAGCTCTTCCAATACGACGGCGCCAGCAACAACTACTACATTGCCAGTTACTACTACCTTCCAAATTTTTTTGAATTTAATTTAATTTATTTATTTTTTACGATGTAAGGCCTCGCTAAAGGCGTCAGAGTGCTCACCTCTCGTTCGACCGACTCACAGCCAAGGGCGCACGTATGTACACTGACGGCGTGTTCAAGTTCCCGGTGTACCTCGTCTACTCGCCCGTGATCGACCCGACCGAAACCAGCACACGCAAGAAGCTGCGTCTGGCGGCCGTACTCGAGGTGAGCCCGGCAGGCGAAGGTACGAGTAGCCCGGCTCATCGCACAGGCTCTACGATCCACAACGGGTGTATACCACACCCCCAGAAATGGCTGACCTTCTTCGATGGCATCTCCCCGTTCACAGGCGAAGGCACAGTGATGTCCTATGTGCTGAACATGTTCAGCAAGAAGGAGTATTCCTTGACCTCGCTGAAGCAGATCATCCGCGACTTTAGCTACAATCGAGCGCTCAAGCTGCTGTTCGACACCTCGGCCCGCACTTATGATTACATCTTCAGCTCTGTCGAGGGTATCTTATGCCCCCATCTTCTTTCCACGTTTGCGTTTGGGTATCGCACATGCACTGAATGTCACGACGCTTGAGCTGACACTGTGCCCCACTCGTCACAGCGCGTGAGCAGTTCATTCAGGTAGTGACCGGCATCCAGCGGTCCATGGGGATGACGCCGACCGTGCACCTGCCTCAGCCGGTCATCGTCGACGTCTCCGAGGGCGAATCGCCTAAGCTGGCTCTACCCTCGCAACCCGACCACCACCTCCAGGAAAACATCTCCGTCTTCACTGCCTCTTGGAACATGGGTACCTCTCTTCACTGTGCAATGCCGTTCGTCGAGGACCTCGCACACAGGCTGCTGCTCACCGTTGCCTATGTGCTTTGGGGTGCCATTGCAGAGAACGCGGTGCCTCCGTTCGATTTCTCGGGGTGGCTGGAGAAGGGCCACGACCTCTACATCATCGGAGTGCAGAACTGTCTTTACGCCGTGTTGGGCGATATGGCCTTCTCGTGCAAGGCCCACTGGGCCTACGTCCTGCAGTCCCATCTGGGCGACGACTACCTGCTCCTGGCCCACCAGAACACCGGCGCCGACGGCACTGCGCTGATCCTACTCACCAAAAAGGCCCACGCGTCCAAGATCACCAACCTCCGAGTAAATTTCACACACACACACACACACACACACACACACACACTCTCTCTCTCTCTCTCTCTCTTCCTCTCTCTCCTGTCTTCACGCAAGGACAAACTTGCCTAATGCTGGCGGCCACAACAAACATACATCGCATATCCCACTCCCGGGGCCTGTGCGAGTCTGCGATGCTTGCTGACTCATATGATGATTTACACAGACCACCTACGCCGAGGAGGTCCGGACGAGGGAGATGATGTACGAGAAGAAGAACGCCGCGCTTGCCGTGAAGGACCGCTTCACTCCCTTCATGAGCAAACTGACCGGCAGCTGGAAGAAGGATCGGGATAGGTACACAAAAGTCACACCCCACTGATGCTGGGACATCTCCAGCTCGGCGCAACTGAACAAACAATTTCTCCCACAACGACGTGAAGGATGCAAGAAAAGGATCGGCCGGCGAGCTTGACCATGGACAAGGAGCCGTTGGGCCTGCCGTCGCCTGTTCCCGGCATCAGTGAGGAGCCCCGAGTCGATCCCAAATATTTTGGTGAAGGTGCGCGTTCGCCTTCTCTCACAGTGCCCCGGCGCAGCGCTCTTGTAAAGATGGAGGCCCGCGTGGCGCCTAACGCGTGCTGCACGAATTAATGTTGCGTTACACAGTTATCTCCTTCTACTTCAACGGAACCGCGCTCTGCTTTGTCAATACAAAGAGGCGCGACTGTCCGTTCAAGCTGGCCGGAAAGGGCGATGAAGTACGACTTGCCAATTGTTGATCTGCACCATGGTCGCCTCTCACACAGCACACGCATTGTTGTCGTTGCCCTGCGCGTGCTTTCTTCAGGACCTCGCCACGGACTTCCTCTCCTACCACCACGTCATTTGGATGGGCGATATCAGCCCTGTGGCCGTAGATTCAACCAAATGGATCGACCTCTTTGTTGACGACGCACACGGTGCGTTATTTAATTTAATGATAATTATTTGTTTCATATTTCACTTAATTTTTATGCTCGCGTGGTGATTCCGTCGTGATTCTGACTCGCTCAGTCGTTGCTTGGCTGGGTGCACATCAGGTTCGGTGCTCTGGCGGTCGCTGCCCGAGTGCTTTGTGTCGCACGTGCAGGCTCAGGTGGCCACCGCTGCCGTCACCAAGGTCGAGGAGGGCAAGGGGAAAAGTTTTGCGGAGCGGGAGGACGGGTTCAGCTCGTACCGGGAGGGCGGACTGCCCGCATCGCCCAAGCAGCCCCACGCGCCCATCGGCGTCAACTTCCAGATCCCGACGCTCATCTTCCCGCCCGTGGCGGCCAAGCGTAATGTGTCCATCATCCTCACCGAACTCAAGGGCGAGCGGCTGGTGGGCTCCACCGACTTTATGGGTGTTGGCCGGCTCGAGCCCTACATCCTGTTCGACGCGCCCTTCATCGAGATCGGTCGCCGTACGAGCGTGCAGAGCGTACGCTACGCCGTTTTCGTTATTTATTTTAATCATTTAACGCACTTTTAATATTTTATATTTTTTACAATTTATGTTTTAATATTTTTGACCCGCGAGTCCATGTGGGACTGACGCCCTTGTGAACAACGATCACCAGTCCGAATTCCCGGAGTGGCGAGAGATCATCAAGCTGCGTCCCATCTTCACCGACATAAGCTTCCTGCGCCAGCAGCACCTGCGCATGCTCGTAATGGACAAGGACACCTACACTATGGTACGCCTCTCGTTGTGCCGGCTGCTTGTTCTTCTTCATCTTTGCTGTGGTCATGGAAGTGGAGAAGGAGTACAGCCTCAAGAGATAGGCCGTTTTCTGATACACACTTCCTAGATTTTTATTCCTTATTTTATCATTTATTATCAATAGGTTTTTTTTCATTTATTTTTTCCTCTTCGGTTCTCTCATTGAGGCCATGGATGCGCAGGATGGCGTGCTTGGGCTTGCCGTCGTCTCCTTAAAGCGCGCCTGCGGTGATCAGCCGATGGAGTTCTCCACTGTGATTACCGCGCAGGTACGCGCTTCCTCCTCTTCCTCTCTCTCTCGCTCTCTCTCGCCCCCTCAATCCCCCGCACGCCGCAGCGCACATGTGCTCATCGATCGATCTTCCACCACCGCGCGCGTGTTGGCGTGAGCAGGACAAGCCAATGGGCCACCTGTCTGGCAAGATCCACATCGTGCTGTCTTCCCTCATGTCACCCAAGTCCGACCGCAACCGCAGCCCGCAGTCCCGCCAGAGCCCACACCCGTCGCAGGGGCCGGGGCTCTCGCCGATGTCGTCACCCATCACCCCGCCTCTCCCGCCGAGACCCCACGCGGCCTCGCCCCACACTTCGCCCGCGTTCCCCACTAAACCGCTGCCTCCGCACCCGTCCTCCGCGGCCGCCGGTGGTGGTGGCGGCGGCGGCGACTTCAAGAGCGGCGGAGCACCGCCGCTGCCGCCCAAGACCGACGACAACGGCTACATGTCGCCGCAGCCGCAGCCACAGCCGCCCGTGGGGTCGTCGTTCCTGTCGACAGCGCGCGACACCACGTCGCACTTCACCACGTCGCTGTCGTCGACCTTCACGTCGGCCATCGACTCCACCAAGCAGGGCATCCCGTCCCTCATGGGCTGGTTCGGCGGCGGAGCGGCGCAGAGCGGGCACACCTCCCCGCCGCTTTCCTTGCCGTCGGCCGTCGAGCAGGATGACGATCCGTTCGACCCGCGCCGGCCCCAGCTCGATCGACCCCAACACCACCACTCGGCTCCTTCTTCGTCCCTGATCCATTTTGGTGACGACTCGTCGTCGACGGCGTCGCCGGGCCAGCGGGCAGCGCCGGCCGCGAGGAAGCCTGAGACCGTCGACGACCTCCTCTCCTAGAGGCGGCCCGTAGTGTACCCCCACCCCCCGCACACAATTTTGCTCAACTAAAGCTCAAGCACGTCGCACTGTCTGGTAGTCGTTTTGTGGAGAGAGAACATGTGTGCTGCTGAGCAAGAAGGCAGCTGCGCGGGAGGGGGGGGGGGGCGAGGTCAGGAGGACCACCAGTCGAGGGCGGACCCCTGATAGTTGGCCACGCGCGTGAAGCCCTTCTGTCGCAGAAAGGAGCAGGCCATCTCGCTCCGCACGCCGCTCTTGCAGTAGCACACAACCTCCTCGGTGGGTTGGGGCTTGGGAAAGTCGTACGTATCCTCCCAATCGTCTTCGCTCATCTCCAGCGCGCTTGGTAGCTCGTGCACTGCAACAAAGATCAGTTGTCCGTTTCTATTAATCGATAGTGTGGGCGCGTACGAGGGACGAGGCGAGCATTGGGATGGATTGGAGGAAGAGATTCGAGTTCAAAGGCCTGGCGAACGTCCAGAAGATGAAACGCCTGCGAATTTGTTGCCAACTTCTGTTTCAACTCCTCTTTGGTGATGAGGCCAGCGGTTGAAGAGAACCATCTCCGCTGCTGGCCCAACGCCAGCGCCGCAATCCTACTACCGCTGCTTCCCGGCCGGCTCAGAACTCTGGCCTGTCGTCGCATCGAACCAAGAGCGAAAAGCGCCCTTCCAAGAATTGTTTTTGTTGATTTGAACTGAGGATGGAAGGGCGAGAGAGGCGAGTGTACAGGTGCCGTAAGTGTGGACAGCCGAAAAAGGGGCATGTGTGCACCCAGGCACCGAGGACTGACGAAAGCGCACCAGAGGGAGCCGCCAACACAAAATCTAAGACGCCACAAACGGATGCCGAGCTTGGGGTGGAACGAGGCCTGCCGCTCTACTTCATAGTGCTCGACTTGGAGGCCACTTGCGATGAGGACTGGAACCGAAACTTCTACCCTCAGGTGCGTGCTACGAGCACCTCACCCTCCGCGAGACGTGCAAACCAACGCTGCTGTATCCCGGCCCGCTGTAGGAGATAATCGAGTTCTCGGCAGTCCTGCTGAGCACCACGCACGAGGTAGAGGACTCGTTCCAGGTGTACGTGAAGCCCATTGTGCATCCCGTGCTCACACCCTTCTGCCATAGCCTCACCGGCATTCACCAAGAGTGGGTAGACAATGGTATGCCGGTCGCCTTTTCCGCACCACCATCTCCTGCCCCGAATATGACGGTTCTGTGCCCCCTCCCCACGTGCAGGCGTGTCGCTGGCTGAGTGCTTGCAGATGTTTCACGTATGGCTCGAACGACATGACCTGCTGACACGCCCTTCGCACTCTGCCGCGCCGCCGTCGTTCTGGCTGGCGACGTGGAGCGATTGGGATCTGGGTACCATGCTCGAAGGCCAGTGCATCCGAACGTGCCTCGACAAGGAAGCCTACTTTGCTCAATGGGTCGACATTAAGCAGCTCTATATGCGCTACTACGCCAAGAAGTTCAGGTACAGGCTCACCTCCTCCGACCTTATACAGTGTGGACTGACTTCCCCCATTGAACGCCCAACTCAGAGTGAAACTGTCAGAGGCGGTGTCCAGCCTGGGTCTCGGCTGGGAGGGCAAGGAGCATTGCGCGTTGGACGACTGCCGTAATACGAGCCGGCTACTCAGCAAGATCGTTGAACACGGTCACCCCATCTGCCTCACCTCCGCCCTCCCCAAGGCCGATAAACAGGACTCCTGAGCAATCCCCCCCCGGATACACTGCCACCCCGCAGCGGAGACAATACTGGACTCTTGCGTGTTGTCCATAGTTCGGGAGCTCGCTGTTGGCCATAACAAAGTGAAGGGAACTAGATGCTGAAGCCTTCTGGCGCATGCTTGCAGATGGAACTGTGGTGATATTTTGTGCCCAGGTGGGCATGTATTGCTGTTCTCTTGAAAAGTTGGGCAAGCTTAGCCTGTCAAAAACAGATGCACACCCCAGACCAAAAGATGTACTTTACCCACATCAAAATTCCTTGTAATGTGGCACTATCAGGGAATTAATAAGACACAACAATTTCAAGATTGCAATAATTGAGGAGGGGTAAAGGCTTGGCAAGAGCAATAAAACAAATTATGATTGGGTAAAATTTCAGTTTTTGTCCATTTTAGAATGGTCTTAATTTTTGGTGTAGCAAAAGGAAGTTAAATTTAGGGATGGGCTAACAAAGCTGGGTGGTGTGCTAGGGTGTTGTTGTTATTCAGTAGGGGTTGGATGGTGGTTTAGTGTTGAGGTGTTCAACCTCAGAATAGCATGAAGTCACCAAATAGTTGTATGTCATTGTGCAAGGGTGAGAGCCCAATGTGCAGGTGGTGTGCACAGTTCAACAAATGAAGAAAATAAGATGGAGAAATTGTTTTATTTGGATTGCATACACATCTGGTTTGTCATTGGAATTGGGGCAAGATCAAGAAAATCAGGAAATGGTTTTATTTGGATTGAGTATGTGTACACAGTCCCCATTGTTTTTGTCATAACCAACTGTTACAAGTACGCTGCAGGCCTGTGCTATGAATTTTTTGGCCAACTCTCACATGTCCAAAAGTTGCTTTTGTAGTGCAGGTGTGCATTTGTTTAGGTCAAGTGAGACATCAGCACACATCATTGCTCCATAGGTAATGGCAACAAGCTGACCATCAGGCTCAGGTGGAATGACCCATCATCATCTTCCTCTAACCAGTTGAGGAAGATTCAGGCCCTTGTAGAGCGCTGCACCAAGCCAAGCCAAACACTTCCATTTTCACCAGACACTGCTATTATGGCACCATAATCAGGCTTATCAGTGGTGAGATCACAGGTGGCCTTGCCTGTCAGTAAGGTGGGTCAAGAGGCTCAGCAGGAATAGTATCATGGGCTTGAGAAGCAGCATAGTTGTAAACCCACTGAAATGGATTCACAAGTAGGCGTTCAGGAGGATTATTGAAGAGAGATACCATGCGCTCATAAGAGGCCTGGAGCTGAGCACAGTGGTTGAGGTCTGTGAGGGCATGCAGGGTATCCTTGAGAGTGGTTGGATCAAGCTGAGCAGGAACCAGGGGGAAGGGCCATCAGTGGGACATGACTCAAGGAAATGGTAGGGGCCCATCCAAGCTGAGGAACTGGAGTGGTAGTCCTTGTATGCAATGATTTTTGTCAACAATTGCATTTCACATCTAATAATACTTTACTCTCAGCCAACAGATGTGGAGCTTAGTCATGTTCCAAAGGAAAATCTTCTCTGTTGTTATAGTGAACTCCTTGAAAAGCATGTCCAGTTGAATGCAGAACTGATTGATATCAGGTGCATGACCAAGGCTGGGTCCCCTGTTACAGCATGGGGACAGCAAGTGCTTATCAAGTCCTTCAACGATATGTTTACAAAGGAGGGACTGAGTGACAGTGACGTCCAGCTACTTGCCTGGGTCCAAAATAATCTTCATGAAGAAGCTGCTGTCCATTGCGACGAATGGGAGGAGTTCTTGAGCATCAAGGATGCCTTGGCCAATCAGGAATCCTGGGTCATGTGGGGCAGACACAAGCAGATCCTCTGGGACAAATTTCTGAACTCCAGAGTATGCATCCCCTCCTTTGCTTTAATGCATATGTGTGATTTCAACATTGATCATGTACATGTACACAATGACTGAAAACCTGTATTTGTAGCCCTCAACTGCCTGCCTTGACAATGCTGACTGCAAGGCAGCCTATCAGAAATTGCAAAACTACACTGGGATCATCCAGAAACTGGAGCCATAAGGGCAGTGGCATAGGAGTGGACAGAAGCTTGAGGACCTCTACA
>JANDJZ010000019.1:0-25239 GCA_027943245.1 Acanthamoeba sp. SK_2022b
GGTGCTGGTTGGATGTCTGTGTGTGTGACCCTTCTGCTCATGTATTTGTTGGTCAGGCAGTAGTCTATGCGTGTGGTGGTGATGCGTGGCTGTGTTTCGTTTTTTTTGGGTTTTTTGAGTTGTCGGAAGGTGTGTTTATTACATTGTGGGTTCATTTCGCGATGTATGTCAAGGACTCTTTTTGTGTTGACAAGGTCCCAGATAGCTCTATATTGTTTTTGGCGGCTTGTCCTACCATAGTTTGTCCATTTTTCGCCTGGTGACAGTGTTGCGTTCCAGTCTCCGATTAGTGCAAATGGGGTCTTGCTGCTAGTGTTTTGTATAATGCGGGGGATGTGTTCGCTGACGAATTTGTTGTTTTTTACTTCATTACCAGATGGTGCATAGATGTTGTAGAAGTTGATGTCTTGGCCGGCGCCTCTGATTGAGAGGCGGTGTAGCCTGGCCATGTTTTTTCCGTTGGTTTTGGTGGTATTGTGTATAGTGGTGCGGCACACCAATTCCTCTTTTATTATGTATGCAGTCCCGCCTCCTGGCTTGATCCTTGTGTGAGTGTTTATATAGGGTTGTTGTCGGGTCCCTTTGGATCTCCTGTGGGCCACTGTTGCCAGTTTAGATTTAAGGTTCCAGAAAATCGAGAATCCGTGGCTGGTTGCTGCTCTTTCTAGCTCACCGGGATATTCTTCGCTCCACCTACCTACTTCTTGAAGGGCTGCTATGTCCCAGTTATTAGTTTTCATCGCTTGACATAGCATGGGGATCTCTCGCCAGTTTTTCCTGATGTTGAGTGAGATAAGCGTGATGGCTGTTGCCATTGCCGTGTTGGTGCTAGTTGATCCCCCATTGGTGCCGGCTGCTTCCACTCCTGGTAGGTGTAAGAGTAGTAGGCTAAGCGTTACCAAAGACCATATTATTTGCTGGTGGTAGAGTGCTGAGCGCGGGGGTGTTGCTGGGTTAGAGCTCTCAGTCCTTCTCTTTTTTTTTGTGTATGCTCGGGTGATTGGTATTGTAGTATGTGTGTGTCCTTGGGTCTCTTTCCATTTGAATAGGATGTTAAGGTGTCGTGTGTCATCAATTAGGGCTTTATTGGGTTTCTTGTAGCCAGTGTTTGCTGCTACGGTAGGGAGACCCAGAAATACTAGTGCTATGAGGAGGGCCCAATTGATGTTACTTTTTTGGTGCAGGCAGGGACGGGTTGGCTTGGTTCTGACCTGGGTGTGTCGGTCAGGTGCGCTTCGGGAAGTTCTGTACCAGTAGGCGTGCATTCTGGTTGTATTCAGCCATTGCTGCGGCGTTACTGGCTCTCCTATCGGCTTGTCTCTGGAGGCGGGTTTGTTGGGCTGCTGCTCTGGCTGCTTGTCTGGTGGCCACTCCTGCCTGGCGCTTGAGGTCTGCTTCACGTTCTTCCTCGGACTTGGCCCTGGTGACTGAGACACACTTGCCATTGAAGCTTTTTTTTCCTGAGTATTTGTGTGTATACATATTAGTAGGTGAGTGTTGATGTCATTGGGGGGTGTGGGTTTTGTACCATTCAGTTTGATTGCTTGGGTTAGGCTTTTCGCTGTTTTAAACTGGATGGTGATCCACGGTGCCATTCTCCCGTCGGGTAGCTTACCGTAGTGGTGGTCGATGATCTCTCCGCATTTTTTTCCGAAGTACTGGGTGACCCCGCACCTTGAGGTGGTTTCTGCCAGGCCAGAGACGTAGACGCGGTGTTCTGCTTGCCTGAGGCTCTCCTTCCAAGGGCTGATGCTGAGTTCCTTGCCGAAAAGTACGATCTTGTACAGTGCGCACAGCTTGCTCGCGAGGGCCTCATTGTCGAGCGTGACAGTCCAGGTCCCTGGTACGACCATGCTGATGGCCACCTGGGTGTAGTCGAAGGTGATGTTGTAGCGGAGGGCGTAGGCAGCCAGGGCCTCAGCTGTGACCATGGCAATGTCGTTCTTGTTGGTCGTTCTTATGGCCAGCTTGGTCTGTCCGTGGGATGGGCAGAAGCGGCCGATCGAGACTCTGCCTGGTGCTACCCATTTGGCCATTAGGAGTCTTGCCACCTCTTCAACTTCCTCTGCTGGGATGTCGAGCGCCATGGTGGTTGTGGGTGTGTTGTACGGTAGGTCGTCCTGTACAACTGCTACCCCTAGCTCCTGCAGCCTGGTTACGGCACTCGCGTATTCCGCTGGTTGGAGGTCTTGGATGAGGATGGTGTCTCGGGTCATAAGGTCCTTCCGGTCAAGTTCATTGTTGTCATCCGATCCACTGCTGAGCTCTTCCACTGTCTCTTCTGCCTCCTCTTCTTCATCGATGGTTGGTTGTCCTGGTCGGAGTGGACTCGTTTCCTCTTGGTGTAGAGGGGTGGGTCCATGTGGTCGTATGGGCTCTGGGTAGGTTTGTTGTGGGGTGGGTAAAAATCTGGGTCTTGTGGATTGGTATAAATACTGTCCTTCTTGTACGCTATTGGCTCCTTGTCTTGGCCAATAGCAGTAGCTTGAGGGGTTTGGGGTTTTTCCGGGCGCTCCCAGAGCCAGGTGAGTGGATCTCTCTTATCAGATATGGTCTGGGACTTATCTGCTGTTTGTTCTGGGGTAGGGACTCTTTTTATTGGTTGGGTCTTGAGGTCTAGGTGAGTGTCATTGGCTGGTTGGTTGGCGTTATTGTTGGTTGGAGTGTGCCACAATTGTTTTATTTGTTGGGTAGGCCTTTTGGCTTTATTGGGACAAAGGGTGTGTGTTGTGGTGTTTGTGGAGCTGGCTTGGGGTTCTTTGGTTGGTGCGTCTTGCGATTGAGTGGGCTGGGCGGTGCTTGTGGGAAGGGTATCCTCTTGGGTGGGTGCCAGGGTTGGAGTATATTGGCTACCATGACTTGGACGTTTGTTGTGTCTTTTGACATGATCTTGTGTTTTGTGGGTGTGGTTGTGCGGCGTGTGGTGTGGGTAATCCGTGTGGTCCGTTCCCCTTAAATGGCTTCTTGGTGGTGGTCTTACTTGGGGTGGAGATTTATTGAAGATGTGAATTAATGGGGCATTTTCGTGGAGACTTATGTTAATTGATTGTATTTTGGTCTGTTTGGGCAGCTTACAAGGACCAGGGCCTTGGGTGGATTGGTTTTGGCTATCTGTAGCCGGGTGGAGGACGTTGTTATTTTTTTGGGATTTTGTTTCTAGCAGGGACAATAGAAGTACGGGGACTTCGGCGAGCGTTTGGAGGCTGCTCGTAGCCTTATTATTTATTGGGCTGTGGGGGGTACCCTTGTTAATTTTGTTATCTATTTGCTTGTTCATCCTCTCCTCGACTCTTCTTCTCTCACCAAAATGTCGACAAGCGAGTGCCCAAGAAAATGATATTCCATGATTTCCCTGTTAGTAATTTTCTGACCGGCAGCCGTGGTTGGTTGACTGAAATCCGGCGTGCCCGCGCAGAGAAGGGCAACAACAGCTGTTGCACTTCGAGTTTATCACATTCATTTCGTGACCCCAGGCTCCCGATTTTGGAGATTCCACACTTCCGTGTTTGAAACTGTCCTTTTCCCTGTTGTTTTCTCTTGCCCTCCCCCTTTATTTTCCTTGAACAGCAATGGAACCCCCCCAGAAGGAGATATGGGCGGAGGACGAGGGGGTTGGTGAGGAAACCAGTATTGTTGTTGAAGGATTCGTTGTTAAGATGACTTGAGAGCACTACTGTCTACCCCATCAACTGATCTACAACGAGTTCCGAAACATCGCTGGACCAGCGTTACACAAGGTATGTTTAATCTCACATTAACATTATTGCTCTAAAATTGATGTGTGATTGGGTTGCGTGCAGATGCTTGGGTCTGCAGACATCTACAAGCAGCGGCTCCCCCTACACACAACAATCCGCCTTTTCCCGGTGGTACGTGCCCTGGTTGTTGGTGGGAAAGTTTGAAAGGTGGAGGAGGTCAGCGAGCTGGAGGAGATGCTTGGCGAGTGGGTACAGCGCCGGTGGAGTGACGGGTCAATTGGAACGATATCCCCCCCCTTACTCCATTCAAAACCGATAAGCTGAGGATTACGTTTGATTGTACTCTCGTCAACCGCGCAGGGCAACTGCAATATCCACTGCAATACAAGTGATTTATCTTGTGGCGATTGTGCTGTGGGGGTTGATAGCGGTAGGTAAGAAGCGACGGCGTTGAGAGCGAGAAGAGAAGAGACCACCACGACGATGACGATGGCAAAGAAGGAGGAGAGGAAGGAGACGGTGGCGGAGGGAGAGGGCGCGGCGACGACGCCCAAACACTGGCACAGGCCATTAGCCTGGCGTTCTGGCTGCACGCGTCCGGATGGCGGCGGCGGCGGCGGTGACCAGCAGGGCGGCGGTGAGAAGGGGGTGTTGGACCGAAGGCAGCTGCGGCGGAAGGTGGCGACCGGGAGCGAGTGGACCTCAAGGTCGCTGACCGGTGTCCGAGAAGGGTTGTGCAGGTGCGCCACTACACCTCACACAGCATGCCTGGCCTTGTTCTCACCTGACCTCCCACGCTGAAGAGTTCTTGGGAGGGCATGAAGGGACAAGGCAAGAGAGGTGGTGGCCAATGACCATCATGGTCGCTCATACCTCCGGCCACCACTCAATGATCATTTGGTCCAGATCGAACACAGGCTGTGGACCGACTGTCACCATCATCACACATGTGAGACAGTGAGCTCTCCTTCATTGACGCTGTGTGCGTGTGCGTGTGTGTGTGTGCATGTGCGTGTGTGCGTGCGTGTGCGCGAGCGTGTGTGTGTGTGCGTGTGTGCGTGTGTGCGTGTGTGTGCGTGTGTGCGTGCGTGCGTGCGTGTGTGTGTGTGTGTGTGTGTGTGTGTGTGTGTGTGTGTGTGTGTGTGTGTGTGTGGTGTGTGTGTGCGTGTGTGTGTGTGTGCGTGTGTGTGTGTGTGTGTGTGTGTGTGTGTGTGTGTGTGTGTGTGTGTGTGTGTGTGTGTGTGTGTGTGTTATGTGATCGAATGGAGAGCAGACGGTGTGCAAGGCAGGCAACGGGTTCGACGACGCAGCGCTGAAGCAGCTCCAAAAGGCCCTCCGCCCGCAGATGAAGCAGATCCACAAGAGCTACGACAAGGTGCCCTCATGGCTCGACATCAACAGGCTCCACGTGCCCGACTTCATCGTTACCGACCCCGAGCAAGCGCCCGTGTGGGAGGTGACAGGCCAGGGCTTCACCGGTACCGTGCCTTCACTCCTGTGTGACGTGGCCTGGCTCTCTCTCACACACACACGACACACGACACACACACACACACACACACACACACACACACACACACACACACACAACACGCATTGCCAGACTCAAAGCATCATACGACGTTGTTGATCCGATTCCCGCGCGTTACGCGCATACGCGACGACAAGGACTTCTCCACACACACCGACGTCCACCACCTGCGCGCCCTCGCCAAGGCCTCTGCCCAAGGTACGCGCGCCAGTCCCGGGCCGCACACGCCACAACGGCTGACCGGTGGTGAACTCTGTGCCTGTGCCTGTGCCTGTGTGTGTGTGTGTGTGTGTGTGTGTGTGTGTGTGTGTGTGTGTGTTGTGTCATGTGGGAGGGGGGACACGTGTCTAGGCACGAGCATGACCAAGGCCAAGTCGGCCGCGCAGAAGGCCGGCGGGATCGGCAAGCTCGATATCAAAGGCGGCGGCAAGGTCGCCCCGGCCAAGCCGAGCGGCTCGAGCTCCAGCAGCAAGGCCGCCGGGAGCATCACCAACTGGATGGGCAAGTCCAAGTCCAAGCCATCGTCGTCTTCTACTTTGTCGTCGTCGTCCGCAGCGGCGGCGGCCGTGCCCGAGGGGCTGGCCGTGGTGAAGGCGGGCGAGGGAGGTAGCGCCGACCTCCGCGCGGCGCTGATCAGGGCCGCCGGTTCGAGGCCCGCCGCCGACCGTCGCACGATGCTCGTGCACTGCGTCAACGACGCAGGCGACCTCTCACCCGACGTCGAGGACCGGCTGGGCCTCTTCTGGGCCCAATCGGCGCGCAACGCGTGGACCCAGCACACCGCCGAGCAGGAGGAGGAGTCGCTCGGCGAGATCCAGATGGCCAAGCTCAAGAAGAAGGACGACGGCGAAGACGGCGTGGCCGGCAAGCTCTGGCTCGTCAACGCTGTCACGCACAAGGCCAAGGCCAAGGCGGCTGCGGTCTCCGGCGCGCTGGGCGAGTTCTTGGCGACGGCGTTCGAGAGCGCGATGGGCATGGTGGCCGCGATCGCCAAGGTGCGCAAGGCCGAGGTGCTGACAAGCTTGGTGGCGGGCGGTGCGTGTGTGTGGACAGAACGTCTCCACCGATACATCCAGGGAACGCTCTTTAGATGTGTGTTGATGACACTACAAATGGTTGGATCTCAGGATGAGCTTCAAGGTTCACTTCTGCCCACCCTCGCTTCTTGCCGCGTGAAGGCCTGGGTATTAGGTGGTGGTGGTGATGGTGTTCTAGGCGCTTCTGTGCATTGAGCTGCTGACGGGCTGCCTCAACGGGCCCTCCTGAGAAGCCACTGGTCCCACCACGCATCTGGATTTTGTTGGTACGGTGCTTGCACTCCAGAGCATAATTAGCGAACTTCTCCACGCCATGGTAGTGCTCTAAGAAATAACCCAAATGATAAACAAATATATGGATGTAGGGTGTAGTGTTGCGGGCTTCGTAGGTGCTAATGAAGAGGTTGCTGAAGTCTCGTGCTTGATCTAGCCACTCCTTCTCTGTGATCCGGACACGAGCTTGACAGGCAAGAGTAGCCAGCTTGTAGAAGGCCGCCCACACCGCAGCTGCCCCCTCTGCTTTTGTACGTGAAGCCTCATTGCTACCACATGTTAGTAACTATACTTGAATTCAGCATGCTCACAAGATTTGTCGTACCCCGCGCTCTCCTTCATGGCGTTGATGAAGTCCGTGTGATACCGCAGGACCGCCAACCACTCTGGCCGGCCCCACCAGGCGTTGGAGATGCGCTCGAAGAGGGTCTTGTCTGGGTTTGTTGATAGCTTGATCCGTCGTGTGGTAAAGATTCTCTCCCAGGCCGACATCACCTCTGTGGAAAGGTACAGGTCCCGCTGAAGGAGCTTGAAGAGCTTTTTGATGATCGCGGAGAGGCAGTGCAGGAAGCACGGGATGATATGAGTTCGCGGGAAGGGAAGAATACGATGCCCTTGGACACCATGATGGGTTCCGGCATGCTTCTTCCGACCTGAGGCCAATGTTGGTAAGCCTTCTTCTTCTCGCTCAACCTCCTCCTCTGTCCGCATTGGCCATGACTCCTTACTGAAGTCGTGGATTGTGTCACAGCACACAGTACAGTATGGGCACTTCCAGTGTGCTGCTGGGTGGTAGGTTTCATACAGACCTAACACACGAACTAGTGTCTTTGGGTGTGTTAGCTTGTACTCGGCTTTTTTTGTCAGCAGCAGATGGGCATGCACCTTCAGGTCGCAGGTAAGGACCGCTTTGACAGGCACTTGGTCACCGTTCGCTAACTTGATGTGTTTCTCAGTGAGCAGAGTCCGCACCACCTCAATGCTGTTTGCGAGCTCCTCTCTGTTAACCAATGTGTTATTATCTGCTTCTTTCTTGTATTATGCAGAGGGCCACTTACCGCAGGATATCCTCTGTCTCACCGCCAATGTATATTATCCACATATGTGCTTCGCGTGGCGACTTGACATCAGCAAGCTTTTGGCCGTCGTAGAGGTACTGGAATGCACCTATCTCCTCCTCAATGCGGTTGCCAGTGGTCATGTTTGCTCCATCCAGGGCGAACTTGATGTAGAGTGGTGAGCCGTCACGAGGCCGTGCCTCGTCTTGTTCCAGCACTCGGCGTAGGTACGTCATCAATGGTAGCTCTGCTCCCTGCCCTCCTGGTGTGACGCTCACAGGACATGCCTCGTGCTCTATTTCTGACCGTAGCCTGTGTACAAGTGAGTGTGTGCACAGCAGTGGTTGATGTTGAGACCAGGCATAGTACCTTCGAATTGCAGCCAATGAAGCATGGGGTACATTGAACGTGTCGGTGACTTCTTGCCAGCGGCTGTCCGGGATCAGGAGGGAGTCTTTGAGTGCTAGAAGCCTGGTTAAAGTGGGTGGTGGAGGGAGGAGGTCCTGGCGCAGGCTTGGCTCATCAGCAAGTAGCAGGTTGATGATCTCAGACAACGGCTTGTCAGAGACCGCTGAGATTGCACACCGGACTCGTGTGGTAAGGTCCTCCACTAAAGGTCGCACATGCACCTCCTTGCTTTGCTTCTCCTCAAGCTTTGCTAACTTCATGCGCATGCGCTCTATCACTTGTTTGTTCTCATCTTCCTGCTCATGGAGGAGAACAGATCGTGCCCTGGCCTCCTCATCCTTCCTCTTCTTATGTTCTTCACTCTTGGCAGTTCGTTGTGCATTTGTGCCACACCCTGCACAGGCATGGGTACCTATTGCGCAATTAGTATTTGTGCTGACAATGATAACTGTGTGTGCTTACATTGAAGGTGTGGTGTAGCCTCATGTTTGGCCCGGTCCCAGGAGTGTGAGTAACCACGCAGACACCCAGTGTGGCGACACTGGTGGCCACTGGTTGGCACACTTGTGGTACGTTCAGCCCATGTTCCAGCATGCACAAGCTCATCACAAGCACAACAGATTGATGGGTGGCAGTTGTGCAGGTTGGCCTTTTTGGTGTGGGTATGAAGGGTTGCTGGTGTAGCAAATGGCTTTCGGTGGACTCCCTGTGCTTGCCGGCACAGTGTGTGTGGGCATGTAAATCCCTTTCCTGGGCTGATGTGGCATGTGTGAGTTGTAGTACTAAGAGTGGATGGGTATGGGTGTGTACAGGTGCAGGCCAAGGGAGCAGCATTCTCGCTGGGTGTCCATGTGCTTGTGATGTCCGGCTGGACGGCCGCGGTGTTAATGTTTTTATAGGGCCTATTCCTCGAATAAATTATGAACAATTTTTTCGCGATCCTGGCCACCTTAAAGAACCTCTACCGGGAGGGTTCAGGCACTGCGGTGGCATGACGTGGCGGTGGGAAAAAGGAAAGTCGACAGTATCGGGATCCTGGGCCGGAGATTAATTTCGAAGTGTGCATAAATTGAGCAAGTGCGAATTGACAAACAAGACGAAGAGGATTCAACCATCGATTCGAGCAGTGGCCAGCGAATTACTCGCCAAGAACAGCCAACGTCTTCCAGCAGCAGCAGCAGCAGCAGCAGAAATGTGGAAACTACCAGCCACGAATTCGGCGCGACACAGGAATCGCAATCGAACGGTTAAGAGTAGGGCTAGGGTGTATGCTGATGTGAATCAACATCGGCCGAGGGAGTATTGGAATTACGAAGCGCTCAACGTACAGTGGGGGTTCGTATCCCCCCAATCCCAATGTACGCTGCCATTCGCTCCCGCCTGACGAACTTACCACTCTCTATATATATAGGGATCAGGATGACTACGAGGTGATTCGAAAGGTCGGCAGAGGCAAGTACAGCGAGGTGTTCGAGGGACTCAACTCAGTAACATCAGAGAAATGCATCGTGAAAATCCTCAAACCCGTGAAAAAGAAGAAGATCAGGCGCGAGATCAAGATCCTACAGAACCTATGCGGTGGCCCCAACATCGTCAAACTCATGGACGTAGTGCGCGATCCTCATTCAAAAACGCCAAGTCTCATCTTCGAGTGCGTCAACAACACCGACTTCAAGATTTTGTACCCCACGCTCAGTGACTACGACGTCCGTTACTACATCTATGAGCTCCTCAAGGTAAGCCTACAAGCCCTTCACCTCCTCCTCCTCCTCCTCCTCCTCCCATTCTCTGCTCTTTCTAAGTGGGGCTGGCCGCTTGAACGCTGCGGTCTCTGTGGCAGGCGCTGGACTACGCCCATTCGAACGGCATCATGCACAGGGACGTCAAGCCGCACAACGTGATGATCGACCACTCCAAGCGGAAGCTGCGTCTCATAGACTGGGGCCTGGCCGAGTTCTACCACCCGGAGCAGGAGTACAACGTGCGCGTCGCCTCGCGCTACTTCAAGGGTCCCGAGCTGCTCGTCGACCTCCAAGACTACGACTATAGTCTCGACATGTGGAGTCTCGGCTGCATGTTTGCCGGCATGGTACAACTGCACTCGCGCGCACACGCAGGCGCGCGCGCACACTCACCCTACCTATGTGCCGCCTTTCAGATCTTCCGCAAGGAGCCCTTCTTCCACGGGCACGACAACCAGGACCAGCTGGTCAAGATAGCGAAGGTGCTGGGGACGGAGGGGCTCTACGCCTACCTTGACAAGTACACCATCATGCTCGACCCCCATTTCCAATCGATGATTGGAAGGTACATGTCGCCTGCTAGTATCTCGCATCAGCAGCATAGCTGGGTTCTCGACGCGAGATAAACTAAACCACGGCAACACACACACACACACACACACACACACACACACACACACACACACACACAACACACCCTCACCCACGCACACGCACACGGACGCAGACATTCACGGAAACCGTGGAAGAAGTTTATCACCAACGAGAACAAGCACCTGGCGGTGCCAGAGGCGATCGACTTCCTGGACAAGCTGCTGCGCTACGACCATCAAACGCGCCTCACGGCCAAGGAGGCCATGAACCACCCCTACTTCTACCCCGTTCGGGAAGCCAGCGTGTAAATTACATCCCCACACCGACGCGACCACCCCCGCTGCTGCTCTGAGGCCAGAGGCAGATCTGTGCATACAAAACCCAAACAACAAGAGAGAAAACACGTGATTCCAAAGGGTGGCTCTTGGCGCGTTTAACTCAGGGTGAGCCTTGGGGTTCGAGAAGTGGTACGTTGTATGTCCTCGATCAGCCCAGCCACGTCTTCGGCGACATTGCGATCCATGCTTGTCTGGGCGTGCTTTCTCCGCAGGGTCCTGCGGCTCATGGCCGGCCGTTTTTGAGTGAAGAAGACCACAGATGCGCCATCTGTCCTCTGGGCACAAAACAAAAGACCTTTAAGGACTTTCTAGAATATATTCCAAGAAATCAGCTGAAGGACAAGCAAACAAAAAGCAACTGCCGCGAAATTCATTTCTCGAATTTTGGTGAACAGCGCAGGCCGAGAGCCAGGCACCCCAAGCTGAAGCGAAGAAGGATAGACGCAGTGGGCGAAGAAGAGGAGGCGAGCGTTGTTCTCACTAAGCTCACCACGTCAAGCATGCAGGCACGCGGCAGCAGCGCAATAACCCAATTCGTGGCCGTCACCGGGGCCGACGAGAGCACAGCCAAGTACTACCTCGAAGCCAACGGCTACGACCTAGAGGTTCTTCTTTTACCCCTACCTCTCTATATTCCCCGGGGTGTGATTCTTATGCTTCTTCGCGCGTGTTGCAGAAAGCGACAGTTCTGTTCTTCGACTCGGGTGGAGTACGCATACCTCGCTTCCTCTTCTTTTGCGTTTTTATTGATATATAATTTGACTAATTCGGGGGGGGGGTTGGCCGTGTCGGCAGGCGGCAGTGGCGCCAGGGGCAGGGCCCGATACGCAGAATCGGGGGGCCACGGACGAGGACACGGGAGCAACGGCGAAGAACGTGGGACTCGAGTTCGATGCACAGGCCTACGGCGAACAGCTGCAGCGCACCTTCTCCGTGCTCCTCGAGGGCCCGCATGCGCACACCTTCAGCGACGTCACCCTCATCGTCCACGGCGAGAAGGTGAGATATCAGCCCTATCCGTTATCATTGAACAGCGCACACTGCATCTCGTGCGTGCGTGCTTGTTGCTGACGCGCGCGTAAACGTTTGTGGTGTCGCTGCAGGTGCCAGCGCACCGTGTGATCTTGAGCGCATGGAGTCCGGTGCTGCGGGAACACCTTCTGGCCAACGCCGACAAGCGGGAGGTGGAGCTTCAGCTACCCCACCTGGAGCACAGCATTCCCGTTTTCAAGCAGGTGCTGCGTTACATCTACACGGGCTGCACCGAGCTCTCCAAAGAGATTGCTGTGCCCCTGCTGGTATGAGTCGTATCCGATCTCTCTCTCTCTCTCTCTCTCTCCTGGACGCAACTCATGAGTTGAAGGCTCAGAAGTGCAGAACCCTTGAGTGTTCTCATTTTACGTTCTCGCTTTCTTTCCGCCCTCTCCTTGATACAGGAGCTGTCCAACCAGCTGCAGATGCAGAGCCTCAAGGATAAGGCCAGCGAGTTCATCTTCGTAGCCGAACAGAAGAAGGACATCGGCGCCTTGCTGGTACATACCGGCCACGCTCCGCTTTGCCGTGTCCTGCCCCTTATCAGCGTGTCAACCAGAGAGAGAGAGAGAGAGAGAGTAAACCTGTGACTGCGTGATGTGCAGGACCTGGCTAAAAGATACGAGGCCAAGCATCTAGAGAAACGTTGCGCGGCCCATCTCGGTACCGCGCAATCACCTGTGCATTGCTGCTGCACTGCTGCTACAGTAGAGGATCGCTAAAACGTTTCCCCTCCCCAGCCGACCGGTTCGAGGATTGTCTGCGCAACGACAGTCTCATGGGTCTGCCCGTGAGCACGTGGCAGGAGCTACTGCAGAGGGACGACATCAAGGTGTCCAACGAGGAGGACGTCTTCAAGGCCGTCCTCAAATACGCGCAGGCCAACCCCATCGCCAAGGAAGACACCCTCAAGACACTGCTGCCCCTCGTCAGGTGCTGAATCCTTCTCGCAACAGGCCCCACCGCTGGAGGTCTCGCTCGCTAACAGGGCTCTGGTGTTTCGTCGCGATGTAGGTTCGAGCTGCTCCCGAATCGGTTCCTGGTGGAGGAGGTGGACCTCAACCCGGAGTTGAAGGATCTGGCGTTCGTGCATGCGCTGGTGCACGAGGCCTATCGCCAGAAGCTCTACCAACAGACCGGCGGCGGGCCGCCACCAACTCGACGGCTCGGCCGTGGCTCGGGCAACGCGGCCTGGAGCGGCACCCTCGTGTCGCCCGGCATCGAGGTGCTCGAGAGCGGCAAGACCGTACGACACACGGGTGCGGGCAAGGGCAACACACAGTCATGGCAGTCGATAGCTCTCGACTTGTGGATCTCTTCGGGTGTCCACGTCTTCAAGTTCAGCATCGACAAGAACCTCTCCAACTGGCTCTTTGTTGGAGTCGTTGCGCGATCGTGGGAAGGCTACAACGACACCGGCAACGGCTACGTGGGGCACTACCACGACAGCTGGGGCTTCGGCTCATACACGGGCTGGGGCCGCGCCCACGCCAGCAAGAACTCGGCCTATGGTACACCCAATGCGCACACACTCCCACTTTCCCTACTACTACCTCTTCAGCCTCCTGTGGCGACGCGCACTTCAACTGACGTCGGAGAGGTGGGTACAGGCGGAAGCTTCAAAACGGGCGACGTGGTGGAGATGACGGTGAACATGGACAGCCGGACGATCTCGTACGCGGTCAACGGCGAAAACCTGGGCGTTTGCCACAAGAACATAGCGGCCGAGGTTTGCCCGGCAGTCACGCTCTACAAGAAGGGCGATCAGATTACGCTGGCCTGAACATTTGTGCTCATCCCACGACAGACTCTCCACTAAAGCGCAACAGCTTATGGCGCGCAAAGGCGTTGCTTTGTCTGCGGCACGAGGCCTTGCATCACCGTCCTTGGGTGTAGTGCCTGAACCAGAATGGATGGAATATGTGAAGCGTTCATGTGTGTGCATGATGTGCGTGGGGGGGCTTGCGGGGATGGACAACATCCTCACCCTCATTCTCCTGACAACCTCGCAAGGATCACAACGACGAGGGCTTGCCGGCGCAGGAGAAGAAGGTCCAGTTGGCCGAGTGCCTGCGCGCTGGGAAGCACGGCCTAGGGCCAGCGCCGCATCCAGATCAAGGTAGTCCACAGCTACGTGATCTCACGCAAGAGTGAGTTGAGTGATGGTGTTGGCCGATTAAACTCTCTGTACTTGAGAGCTGTCGTTTTTGCTTTGATCTAATGCTCACCGTCGTCGGCATGCACAGCTTTCTCTCCGCTGGCTCCCATGTGTGTGATGTCTGTGCTGCTCGCGCCTGTCCTCCCTGCTCTCCCTCCTAGGTAGATCTTCGAAGCGCTTCCGTTTGTAGCCCCGTGACACTCGAGCCTCGCCAGTCTGCGTTGGGGATCAACACAAATTTAATTTAGAATAAAAAGAAAGTAAAGAAGACACTGAGGTGGGGCAGAGAGCACCTTCTTGGGCTGCTTTTCCCACAGGGACACGCTATAATCTTGCCCTCCGGTCACGAATGCTTGGATTGATGGGCTATCGAGACAGAATAGCGCCGAGGAATGTGGCCACTTGGCGGAACACGTCCAGTCGCGCGGGTCCCACACCCTGAAAAGTCAAGAAACCATTTGCGTTGAGCTGAAGAGCACGAGGCTCTCTTAGAGCTTGTCTTTCTCCAGTGGGGTATCCCATACCGCACACAATTGTCGCCGTCGGTGCTGCTGAGCAGTTTGGTGCCATCGTATACCGAGTAACGTACCGTGTTGTTGCTAGCCAGATTACGCAGCAGCGCTGTAGGCTGGCCATCTTGTCGATCTCCCTGTTCGGTATCCACCAATATCAGCAGAGTGACAAAGGCTTGATGCACAACGAAGCGTTGCGGGCGCACCGCTTTGCGCAAGTCCCATACGAAGAGCTCGCCTTTGGGTGCCCGAGATGACGTCACCGCTATCGTGTCCCGCAGGCTGACCGCATTAATGGCGGCTGAGTGGCCCGTCAGCTTGGCGGGTAGCACCGACCGGGGAGCTCGCGGATCGCACAGCTTGACCATTGCGTCATCACCGCCACTAGCAAGCAGTTGCCCAGACTCGTCGACCGCGAGGGATGTCACGGCGCCGTCGTGGCCGGAGAGGATCGACACTGAAGGCGCCTTCATGGCCGCCGCTATCGCACTGACGCTGTAGACGAAGACAAGGCCATGCGACCCTCCCGTATAGAGGGTATCGCCACGTAGCTGCAGCGCCAGGACGTGGCCTGCGTGCTGCACGGTATTGGCGGTACCGCTCTCGAGATTATACATTCTGTTCAACCAGGCACAGGAACAGGTCGGTGGCGCCCAGATGAGAGGGCCGCCAAGAAAGTTGGAACGCACTGGAGGGTGCGGTCGAGTGATCCGCTGACCATGGCGTGAGTGCGGTCGTCATAGCGGAGGCAGGTCACGGCGCCCTTGTGTCTAGCAAAGGTGTAGCGGCACTCGCCCGTGTCCCTAGCCCACACTGCTCGACCACGCCAAAGACCTGAGCATCAGTTTCGCAAGTACTTAGCGTAGCGGGCTATGCCACGAGGCCCCACCTTTGAGGCGGCCATCCAGTGCTCCGCTGATGACGTAGCGCGAAAGTAGCTGCACAGCCCTAACCGATCCTGTACCGCCGATTACCTCCGAGAGTTTCAGTTGCACCGCATGCGCGTGGACGTCAGGAAGTTTACGCCACCTTGATGGCCGTCAAGCCGTCGCTGCCGCCAGCGCCCTCCCGCAGCGCATCGCCACTTGCCGGCGGCCCACCCTTTCATGCACTCCCACCGCCAGTCTGTGACTTCCAGTCCGGTCACACACACAGCACGTACACTGGCAGGGGCGGCGGCGGTGGTGGTGGTGGTAAGTGGGCGACGTGACTGGTGGAGGCGCCGCCAGAGGGTCTGGTGAGAGAAGAGCGTCCGGAACGTCCGGTTAACGCTCGCCAGGCGCACCCACTCTCGGGGCCCCAGATGCATGGCCACCTCCACGACCACCTCCGGCGGCAGGCTCGCCAGACCCAGGCAGGTCTGGTGCTCGGCGCGATAGTTCATTCGAAAACAAGAAAGAAAACTATCGATGATGCAAAAGAAAAATGCTCCTGCAATGGGCGCGTTTCCTGCCTCGCGTAGAGTTTCCTTGGTTGTTGGTCCTGTTTCGCGCCAAACACGCAAACAGAAACCAACAACAAATGGTACATACCATCGTCTGGGCACGGTTCATGGTGTAGTTGACTGACAAAGCGCGATGGCCCAGGCGGCGTTCGACATGTCTGCTCGTGGCAAGGAGCTGCAGGATCGTGTACGGGCGTTCATGGAGGCGCACGTGTACCCAAACGAGCGAAAGATTCTTGAGGAGATGAACCAACCGAGCCTCCCGTGGACTCCTAGCCCCACACTCGAGACTCTAAAGCAGAAAGCCAAGGCACGCACCCCTCCTTTTTCCCCCTATTTTATTCACAACGGCCCTCGCTGTGGGTGTTGTTGAGACAGGCGGAAGGGTTGTGGAACCTGTTCCTGCCTGAGTCCCAATACGGCGCCGGATTGACCAACCTCGAGTACGCTCCGTTATGTGAGATCATGGGCCGCAGCTTCTTTGCTCCCGAAGTCTTCAACTGCAGCGCTCCCGACACGGTGCTCGCCACTTTCCTCAGAAGAGCGCACCATCATCTGATATATCGTTGGGCTCACCAAATGCCTGTGACGCGTGCAGGGCAATATGGAGGTTCTGGTGCGATATGGCTCCGCTGAGCAGAAGCAGAAGTGGCTGATACCGCTGCTGAATGGCGAGATCCGCAGCGGATTCGCGATGACTGAACCCGACACGGTGCCAAGATCTCTGTTCAATTCGTGTGACCGTGGCAGCTTACAAACTATTTAAGACCCTTTTTTGCTGAACTTCCGGTTTTTTCAAGGCTTCGTCGGACGCCACCAACGTCTCGACCTTGATCAAGCGGCAAGGAGATTCCTATGTAATCAACGGCAAGAAGTGGTGGACTTCTGGGGCCGGCGACCCTCGCTGCAAGCTTTTGATCTTGATGGTAGGATAGCCACCACGCGTCGCCCATCACCTGCGATTGGCTGTTTGACTGTTGACCGGGCGCCTCCTCATCAGGGAAAGACCGATACCTCAGCGCCCACGCACAAACAGCAGTCGATGATCCTCGTGCCCATGGACACTCCCGGTAAGGCCAATAGCCCAGCCACGCGTTTGACTATAGTTTTTGCCTACTGACTGGGGAGTCGCTGTAGGAGTCAAGATCCAGCGTTTCCTCCCGGTATATGGTTACAACGATGCCCCGCATGGACACATGGAGATTCATTTTGAGGTACATCCCCTTTGTCTGCTGTGAGCGCTTCAGCTCCTGCTCAATGCATCGGTTTGGCGAGGTCAGAATGTGCGTGTACCGGCCAGTAATATCCTGTTGGGTGAAGGCCGCGGGTTTGAAATTGCTCAAGGCCGCCTCGGACCTGGTCGCATCCACCATTGTATGAGGACCATTGGTACAGCTTTCGAGCCGTTAAGAACGGATGCTGTGGCAAAAGTACTTCATAATGATACAAAATTGACCATACAAAATCAGGTATGGCGGAGCGTTGCTTGGAGCTGATGGTGGCTCGAGTCACATCGCGCACTGCTTTCGGCAAGCTGCTGGCGCAACAGGGCTCCATCCTGCAAGACATCGCCATGTCCCGGACTGAGATCGAGCAGTCCCGCCTTCTGACCCTCAAGGCCGCCCACATGTGCGTTCTCGCCCCTCGACGCCATGTGACCCGCACTGCGTCCCACACACGCGTTCATAGGATGGACACGGTTGGCAACAAGGGCGCAAGAGATTACATTGCGATGATCAAGGTGGTCGCCCCGAGCATGGCACTCCGCGTGATCGACCGCGCTGTGCAGGCTCACGGCGCTGCCGGTATGCGGGCTATCTACGCCCATTGAAGTATTCTTGTCATTCCCTAACATTGTGCTCACGTGGGTACAGGTGTCAGTGATGACTTCATTCTGGCGCGTGCTTGGGCCAACATCCGTACACTTCGCATTGCCGGTACATCTTCTTGGTTGACATGTCGGTTTTTCTCCTCTCTCGAGCGCATGAAGTTGACCTCGCCACCCACCACCTCGAATGCTAGATGGACCTGACGAAGTGCACCTGCGCACGATCGGGCAGCTGGAGTTGAAGAAGGGCAAGGCCAAGTTGTAAATGGGCCATTCACTGGCGCCACAGGGGGGGGGGGCGCAGCCCCGCACAGGCCCAGTAAAAGGTTGCAGCGTCGCCGAGGAATTCTCGCACCTCTTTGGGCGGCTTTTGTTGTAGAAACCGGACCTTCTGCGGAAGCACACCCGACAAGCCTCGCCGGACAAGGGTAGGTTGTTTCCGGACAAGGGTAGGTTGTGCGATCCAGTCCAACAGGGGGGAGGCAGTTTATGTTCGACTGCAACGCTCCCACACTCACACAATGGAGAGTTCACCACTAGCAGATAGCACCAATCGGCCGCCCCTACCTAGTATGTTTCCCGAGCTTTTACTGAAGCAGGTTTCGGTCTCTGCTCACCAGCTTTTACTTGATGAGGATAGAGGACTTCCCCGCCCTTGCGGAGCCAGGCCAGAGCAGGGTAGCGTTCGCTTGCCCCCCCCCCCCCGAGAACATGACTGGGCAGCTGGACTTCTCATCCACAATCACAGGTACAATTGTTGCGGCAGCGGTTTGAGCAGGCAGCCGCGCAGCAGACCACTGTCCCAGCGCGCGCCCGATCAAACTGGCCGGATGACTTCAAGCGGGTGGACGTGCGATCCCTACGGCAACGTCTCTTTGCTGCCGAGCCTGACTCTCGTGGTCGGCACCCATCTAGCAATCCGCCTGACCTATGGACTCGCAACCAGCACGCAACCTACAATGATCAGCAGCAGCATGAAGAAAGGGTCCAGGAACGTCCTCTTGAACCACTGCCGAGGGAGGAGTTGGGCGAGGGGCAGCGTCCTCCCGAACTACCTCCAAGAGAGAAAGATAACGACGAAGAGATGATCTCCGACGCGGAACTCTCGTCCCTGGCCCATACGCTCAAGGCACTGGGTCTGACCTCTGGTTCACCATCATCAGCAACGCGCCGACAACCAACCCCCGGGTGGGCGCACTGACCACCAAGCCTGCGAAAACACAACAAAGCGACGTCTCCCCAGAATATTGTGAAAAAAACACACAACAGAGAGAGAGAGAGAATAGGCGCGTGCATACTTGAATGGGAAAGGGGTGATGGTTAAGATTTTTATATCTCAGACTAGTCGGTTAGTGACTCATAGCATCCGAAATGGGTGCCGGTGTCTCGTCGAACGGAGGACCGCTTTGGACCCAACCAGTCTCGGTCGGGTGTTTGGCGCCAGCGCCGCCGTCGTCGCTCATCGCCACGCCCGTTACCAGCCTCCTCAATGGCACATGTGGTCGTCCACCGGCGCGTGTGACCACCCTCGGCGACGGCTGGCTCCTCATGCAACAACCCGCCCCCGCGTCTCTGTGGGGTAGAATGTTAGGCTCCAAGCGCGCGCCGCCGAGACCCAACTGTCAGCCGTCGCCCCAGGGCTGTTGGAACCTGTCGGGTGCGTCGGTCAGGAAACAACAGGCCAACAGCGCGAATGCAACCATCAACACTGACGGCAGCGTTTGGGGTCAGTACTGGGTCAACGACGACGAGGGACCCAGGTGTCGGCGCATCCAGCCGCCACAGGCCGACCAGCTGGCGTGTTGCTTGGGGCGCATCGACGACCCCGAGCGCTGTGGCGACAGCTGGTGCCCGACCAGCGACGCCTGCACGCAGACGCTGGCCTACTACTGCTCCGGCGTCGACAACGTGAGTGATCCGGCCTGTCGCGCCTTCTGCCGCGTCGAGGCCAACAAGCCCTACTTCGACCAGGCCATGCAGGCCCACTGCGCCTCGGCGAGGGGTAGCGGGTCGCCCGAGTGCGCCTGCATCGATTCGCCGGTCATTGCGCCCTCGTGCTTCGACCCGACGTGCATCGCCAGCGGTTACATGACGACCGACATGGCGCGGCAGGCGCGCGCGTGTCCCAGCATATGCGGTCAGGTCATCCAGTGCATCACCCCCGGCACCTGTCGCATCGACAAGAATAGCTTCAACCCCATCTGTCCGGCGTCGGGGACAGCGGCTGGTCGCCAGCAGGAGGTCGCTGGTGCCATCGTCGTCGGGTCGTCGTCATCGCGTGGCCGTCATCCGGTACATGCGTCGCTGGCGCATGGTCTCCTGCCGCTACTGCCGATGGCGCTCCTTATCGTTGTGGTCTTCCTTCTCCTTAGGAGGCGCTAGTAAATTGAAGTCCACCCTTCTTTGTCCAAGAGAGAGTTTTTTTTGTGTGCGTCTGCGCTCCAGTGAAGAGCGTTTACAGCTGCACTGCCGTCGCCGTCGCCTCCGCTATGCCCAAGCAGCCTCTCACGCATCTCAGCAATAGACAGCCCCTGGACGTCACCGACGACGATGTCGCGGTCACGGCACCGAGCGGTGAGATCGACATGTCACCCACGAGAAGCCAAGTGGAGCGGCTCTTGCAGGCAGTAGAGGCCCTACGGACAGAGATGGACGCTCTACCCGCTCGCTCGCGCGACACCATCGACCCCGAGCTGGTCGTCAGAGTTTTTGCCGGTCGGGTGGCGGAGGGTGTCCTGGACGCGCTAAAGCCCACGCTGAGCGACATTGACACCGCCATCGCGAGGTACGACCACACCGACAGAGCGATCGAGATGAAGCTTGACAAGCTGTGGCAGCTGGGGATGGTGACACAACAACAACAACAACAACAACAACAACAACAACAACAACAACAACAACAACAACAACAACAACAACAACAACAACAACAACAACAACAACAACAACAAGATCATCCAGAGACGCCCACCGACCCCCGCAACACGCAGCAGCAACGCCTGGCGGAGCTGTTCGGTTACCCGGCGAGCCTGGGTCGGAGCTACACACAAAAGAGACAGACCACTACCAAGGCAGACACTGCCGTTTTCGTGGAGCGCTTCGGCAAGTACGTCGAGCGTTTCGCTGGCGACGGCGAGTTCCAGACGAGGCTCCGCAGGGTGCTACTGGATTGTGTCTTGCCAACGTTTTACCACATCACCGGCGTCGACCTCGTCGAGGACTGGGAAGACCCACAGAGAGCAAGAGAAGGAGGAGGAGGGGAGATGTTGGTGGCGAGGTTGAATCGGGCCATCAACAAAAACGCGGCCAGTCAGGAGGATGAGTGGCGGTCCAAGGAATTGCCCGACGCCAGGTTGCCGGCGTATCACCGACAAGGCAAGGAAGACGAGGTGGAGAACGGCGGTGCTGGCGTGGTGCCTGTTGAACAGGAGTCGCTCAACTGCCGTCGCGAGATCGCGCGCTACATCGGTCTCCCAGACGACGCCGACCTCTGCCGTACGACGGAGGTGCTACAGAAGAACATCGGCCTCTTTGTCGATGCGCTCAGTGGCTTGCCGCTGCAGGCATTGGAGAACGGCTCTCTGGTGTCGCCTTTTACAAAGGCGCTCTCGAGCGGGTGTCAGTATGTGCTGATGATGCTCATGGAGTACATGCGTTCGGGAGAGGCCTTGACGGAGGAGAGGTTCAGGCGTATCCTCGAGGAGAAGAAGTTGTGCAATACGTCGGCGACTACCTGCGCGCCGCTCGCGTCGAGGCGACAACAAACTAGCTCTCTTCCCAACTTGTATGAACATGAATGCACGACAAGCGCGTGCGTTGCTCGCACGTTCCAATCGCTCGTGGGAGGGTATCGCCGCCGTGCTACAGAAGCAGTGCGACGACTTGATAGCCACCGCCACGGCATCCGGTTGTGACCGGGTGGCCTACGCCGTTCCGCCGCTCCTCCCCAGCCTACCCACCTACTCTGGCGAGATGAAGCGACTCACCGACCTACTGCTCCATAGCCTCAGATGCGACGGCTACGAGGCGGCGGTCTTGCCGGCGACGACGGAGGTCGCCAGTGGACGGTGAGCATCGCATTTCCGCGCCTGCCCGAACACAAAAAGAAGAGGAAGAGCCTCAAAGCAACCAAGAGCAACCGGGATCCCTTCCATGAGCTTTTGCAAAGCGCGACACGCGAACGAAGGAAGTGAGGAGTGTCAAATGTTTGTTGTTATATTTAGGACGCACTGATGGCCATCATAACACACATTCATTCATACATAGATACATACATACTGAGATGTATATATATATATATATATAACCTCAATATACCGAGCTCCTCCGTTTAGTTGGCGTACATGAGGCCGGCCATGCCACTGGCGATACGGATGACGTTGTGACCAGAGCGTACACCCTGATCTGACCATTCCACGGCTGGCCCTGTGTGTCAGGGTAGTCGGAGTTGAGGGGCGTGGGGAAGGTGAACCGCAGGGTCACGTTGTCGATCCTGGACATGTTGAGAGAGCCCGACGGCTGCTTGACATCCTCGGGGAAGAGGGCGAACGAATAGGTGTAGATGAAGGAGTTGGGGATCGACGTGTGGTGCTGGTGAGGCTGGACAGTGCGGTAATAGATGGCAGGGTGTTCGAGGGTGCGGGCGTGTCCATTGAGCTGGAGCTGGGCGGACTGGATGGGATCGAACACGATACCGGCAGCGAGGCCGGCGGGCTTGGTGATGGCCTGGCCACCGTTGCCGCCGGGTGGGGCAAAGGAGTTGCCAGCAAAGTTGAACCAGTCCTTACCACCACCCCCACCAATGGGGTCAACGCCGGGGCTACCGGGCACGTAGGGATCGACCGTGAGCGCCGAGTCGAGCTGGCACACCCACAGGAGCTCCTTCACGGGGTGGTTGAACTGGAGGCGGACGGCCTGTGAGGTGCTGCCGTTGTGCGGCTCGGCACCGGTGAACTGAACCTGATTGATGAGGTACTCGTGCATCTGCTGGGCAAACATGCGACGCTTGAGGGTGTCGAGGAAGATGTAGTTGACCAGGATGAGCATGTTGGACACCTCGCCGGTGCATAGCGAGCGTGGCCGGGTTGTTGGCCTCGCCCGAGCGCACAATGAGCTTGTCGAGCGAGCGCGTCTTGACCGACAGCTTAGCCTCGTGGTACTGGAGCGCGATGAGGGGCAGTGCCTCCGAGTAGTCCCTGTTGAACCAGAAGCGGAGTGGGACGTACAGGTGCTGGGTCTGGAAGCCGTACTCAATCAGCTGACCGGTGGTCTCGGCGTAGCCTAGTTAGGGTTTAGGGTTAGGGCTAGAGCACAAAGCTACAGATCATCCTACATTATTGAATACTATATGCTTTTGTAGAGCAAGAGCTCAGCTACAAGATACACTTGTCTAATTCTCATATCGTTACGTCGTTACAGAGTTAGACGCCAATCTTTGAATTTTATATGGAACACGCCCTATACAAAGGCCCTATCCATTACAAAAAAAGTCTGTGGTTTTTGTTTTCTACACATACAATTAAGCATTATTCAGATGTGATAATTCACGCTCTATTCAATGGCACAAACGAATAGCACTGATATGTCCAAGTATCAGAGATAGAGAATTTACAATGTTAATTTTTGGAAAAGTTGACCCAGGTTGTTTTTTAAATTGTGGGCTAACAAAGATAGCTAGACCAAAACAGACAGCAGAAAACCCTTTTTTGGGGGTGGGTAAAGGGTATCACAAGTGTTGTTTGGAGGTCATGCATCCCAAGTACAAGAAAGCTTTGATATGGTGTGTCCTACAGACAAAGAAATCGTTGGTGCATTTCACAGGCTCTAACTCTGCATCCGTGTCTCCATGTTGCACGCAGTATGGTGCGTTGTGTTCAGCTCATCAAGGGCTATGCAATGGTATGTAAAACAAAACTTTTTTGCAACATTGACCCCATGTGTGTTGCCTGTTGGCAATCAGGACCTGGTGTTTTGGGGGTATTTTTACCTGTGAGTCTCCTGCCTTGCCTCTTCCCCCCCCTGATATCAAGCATTGTAAATATACTATAGCTTACGCTCTACCTGATGGTGCAAACAAAAATCCATGATCTGTCCAAGTAAAGGAGATAGAGAATTTACAATATTTTATTTTGAGCAATTTCAAGTGCAAAAAAATCATGGATCTCAGGAAGAACTGGTCTACACCAACTCAATGCATCCTCATTAGAATCAGCATTACTCAGGCATAAGTTGAGTGGATGACACAGTCATTGTGGATGAAAAACAAAAAAAAAAAGGGAAGAGAGCCCATTTGTATGGGGCAAAATGGGTGGTTGTAAATTCAATTGTGGGCTAACAAAAAGAGCTAGACCAAAACAGACAGTGGGAAACGTGTTTTTGGGGGGGCATAAAGGGTGTACAAGTCCTTTGGTGTCATGCTCTCCAAGTACAAGATAGCTGATTATATACCAGTGACATGGTGTTCAGCACAGGGCACTGTGCATATTCTGAAATCAAGCTCTAACTCTGCATCCTTGTTGCTGTGTTGCATGTGGTACAGTGCGTTGTGTTCAGCTCAGCAAGGGCTATGCAATGGTATGTAAAACAAAACTTTTGCAAAATTGGACTCCTTGTTGACTTGTAGGCAAAATGGGCAGCATAGAGCTACAACTGCTACAGAAGAAGCTACCCTATTGTCTTTGGGCTCATTAGAAAGCCAATAAAATGATGACAAAGGCATACAATCAATAATTGAAGCAAAACTTGCCCACAAGAGAGATACCAAAAAAAAAATTATATCCATCACAGCAAATATTGCTTGTAAAATGTATAACTGGCTAGCAAAGGGAGAAAAGCACAAGTAAACATGTGGATATCATTACTGACAGTCAATGAATACCTGTATACATACAAGCAGCAAAAATATCAAGGTTATGGAATAGATAAACAAATAATACATGAAAAAAGCATGTCAAAAAATCCCAATTAATTGTATAAAATAGCATACTGGCTTGTACGTTGTCTGTGTAAGATGCCACTAGCAGGTCTGTACTCAGTGTTGAGTGCGCTACAAGGTGACATGTAACATGTGTACATTTAATGACTTTACCTTAGGGTTAGGGTTTAGGGTTAGGGTTTAGGGTTAGGGTTAGGGTTAGGGTTAGGGTTAGGGTTAGGGTTAGGGTTAGGGTTAGGGTTAGGGTTAGGGTTAGGGTTAGGGTTAGGGTTAGGGTTAGGGTTAGGGGTTAGGGTTAGGGTTAGGGTTAGGGTTAGGGTTAGGGTTAGGGTTAGGGTTAGGGTTAGGGTTAGGGTTAGGGTTAGGGTTAGGGTTAGGGTTAGGGTTAGGGTTAGGGTTAGGGTTAGGGTTAGGGTTAGGGTTAGGGTTAGGGTTAGGGTTAGGGTTAGGGTTAGGGTTAGGGTTAGGGTTAGGGTTAGGGTTAGGGTTAGGGTTAGGGTTAGGGTTAGGGTTAGGGTTAGGGTTAGGGTTAGGGTTAGGGTTAGGGTTAGGGTTAGGGTTAGGGTTAGGGTTAGGGTTAGGGTTAGGGTTAGGGTTAGGGTTAGGGTTAGGGTTAGGGTTAGGGTTAGGGTTAGGGTTAGGGTTAGGGTTA
>JANDJZ010000191.1:0-20161 GCA_027943245.1 Acanthamoeba sp. SK_2022b
CAGTTCACCAACGAGCCCATAAACGTCGTGCAGCTCAAGTACATCAAGATGGCCATCAAGTGCCTGCCAAACAAAATCATAATGGTGCTCTCCCATGAATCTCTAAAGAAAGAATAGAACAATTAATCAAATAATAAACAAATAAATACTTACCTTTGTGTTGCCTTTAGGTGTTGACAAGCAATGCCATGAATGAGGACGATGATACATTGTCTACTCAACTGGACATGATGTACAAGGCTTTTGTCTTCTACAACGGCACCTTTGCCGACATCTTTGAGGTTCTTTCTGCTTTCCTCGATCACGTCTGCATGACCTCGTGACGAGAGCACTCACTCTTGGCTGTGCAGCAATACAAGGGTCTCTCGCGTAAAGACTTGCAGCAAAAGTTCAAAGAGATGGGGTCCCTCCTCATTCCTCTCCTGCACACCTCGCAGAAGAATATCATGCGAGCGTTCGATCCGCTGCCATACACCGAGCTCCCCAGCGTGCGCAACCCCTCCCCCGTCTCTTCCTTTGTCTGTTTCGCGCCCATCGCTTTCTCTTTCGCTCTTCGTCGCTTTCGTTCTTTTGGCCGCCCGAAAAGCGAAACGCTCAACGTCCTCTCCCCACGATGCAGAAGAGCGTCCGGTACTTCCTGAGCGCTTCGCAGCTCCTCAACGAAATCAAAGCCAATCCGCACAACATTGCCGGAGTGCTGTTCTGGGACAAGAGGTCCTTCTCTCTCTCTCTCTCTCTCTCCTTTATTCTTGTTCGTTCTACAGCTCGCGTTCATCATCTCATCGCTTTGTGTGTTTTGTGACAGCGTCTTGTGCACACATCTGGACGTTACCACCACGCGGTGGATCCTCAACCTCATTTGTATCATGGTATTGCATTACTATTCTACTCTTCGATTCTATGCCCATCAGACGCTTGGGCGATTTGCTGATGGACCTACGTAACACGTGTTGGTCGCGAATGTCTCCAGAAAGCCAATTCGAGACGACGAGACAGCTCGAAGCGCGTGCAGCATGTCGACGACGCCGAGCGGTCGTCGCACCACCCGTTCCTCACCAACGACGTGTTGGCCACGTACGTCTCCCTCGCCCCGCAGCTATCGGCTCATCCATCAGCGGGCTGACCTGCGTCGCGATTGCCAGCCTGCGGGTCACCCCCAAAGGCGACGACGAGGAGCGGCCTGCCGTGTCGCTCCTTGTGCCCGAGTCGCCCCGCAGCTCCAACAATTTCCAGCAGCGGGTCTCGCGCCTGTCCGAGGTAAGCTTCAGCCCCCCCCCCTCCCTCTCTCCCCCTCTAGTTGTTAGATGTCGCCGTGTGACGGCCCCTCCCAAAACGTCGCGTGATCAGGTCTTGCTCCGACGGAACGACGAGGGCGAGTACGTGGGGCTGTACATCATCTGCCTCAAGAACATCTCGCTGGCCGTCCTCATGAACCTGCACGCCCTGCACGACACGAGGCACATCAACACCATCGTACGCGACCGCGCCTTTGCCGCCTTTGGCTGCGCCCAGCACTCACGCGCTCTCTCTACGGACACTTGGCTTGTTATCCTCGTCCGCCTCGCGAGCGCAGAAGCTCTGCTTCACGGAGCTGTTCACTCTGGAGCAGAACCTGAGCCGTGCCCTGAAGACCACTCCGCCCAATCGCCGCCTCTTCCACGGCGTCTCCGTCAAGAAGCCCTCCAATGTACGTCTCGAGCCCCGACTCGCCTCCGCGACCCACGATTCGTTTCGCTCCATCTTTCTCACGCGCGTGCGCAACCAGCCGATCGAGAGCTCGCAGAAGTTCTACAACTTCCTCATGTACGATCGGTTGACCGGCCAGGCCAAGGTAAAGCGTGCTGCGCCCATCTCAGAGAGGGGCTCACGACTTTGCGAGTGCAAGCCGTCGGGGAACTGAGGGAAACTGCGGTGCGTGGTGGGGCAGGGAACGGTGCCAATGGCGCAGAAGGAGGTGGACAGGAGCTTCCTGCACATGACTGCGCAGGCGCACAACGCCTTCGAGAAGGACCCCGAACTGTCTCAGGTACTCACGACAGTCTGGGGGGCAACAGTTGACTGTCGTCGCAGATGGGGAATTCGCTCACTCACGCGCCCGCACGCGGGATCGTTGTTCAGATGCTGATGCGGGACAACAACGGGGTGGTGTACTGCCGGCGCACGCTGGGCAAGGAGGTCTACTACCAGCAATTCCAGCAGCAGAAGACGCACTACGAATTCATTCACCGCATCGAGAAGACCGTCCGCAACGCCATTCAAGAAGAGAACGGTTCTGTGGTGCTGTAGGACCACATGTAACGTTGTGCCACGGTCCTCACAAAACCTCCATAAACGTCGTGGTTGGCGGGTGCTGACCAGTCTTGAATGAACCCACTCTTCATGGCCCACTGTGGTGCAGCTCAGTGTAACTGCCGGCCTAACCGAGGGCATCTCGCAATCTTTGGTGCACATGTTTTAATGGGCAAAGTGGTGTACATCAAACACTAAGCAGGTGTTATGATGTGTACATGTCTTTTTGAGTAAAAAGAACATGTGTATTGCAGGTGTTGGAAGATCTCTTCAAGTGGTGGAGGGACACCAGATTTGGGGTGGTAAGAGAAGCCACAAGCAAGAACGGAGCCAATTGGTACACTGCACTGTGATGTGTGCAACCCAGACCCTGCGTCTCCTCAACAGACAGCTACCAAAAGTCTGAAGCAGGAGAAGTTGTTTGGCAGGCCCATCCCCAATGCACTCTGTGGTAGGAGTACATAGCCATGACAGCTTGGCGTGGAGGCATGTGAAGAATGGTGGAAGCAATGTCTTCTTCAAGGTATGGTGGATGACAAATGATGAGAATGTGTATTGGGGATTCTTTGGTAACACAAACTCCTGGTGCACTGTTTGTTAACAGAAGAGGAAAAGGAGGTGATATGCAGCTGCTGCCACCTCTCTAGCCCAGTCCTCCATCCCTGCACTCAAGCTGTCATCACTCTCAGAGGGGTCTGGCATGGTGAAACCCCATTGCCATCTCCATCATGTTCTCCCTTGCCAAGGTCCTTGTTGAACTGGGGTAGCCTGGCCAACACAGTGCCTGAGTTGGGGGGGAGGTAGTTCTCACCAGCTTTCAACTTTTTAAAGTCTGGGCCCTGTGAAGATGAGGGGTCCAACAACTTGCATTTGTGGGAGGCCATGTCTGAGCTGGCAGTGGCCTCCATGGGGTATGCTGGTCCTGTTGGTGTAGGTGGGTTCATGTGGTGGGGGCGAGCAAGTTGTATGGAGCTTTAAAGGGCATGGTTTGTTGGGTGTGGTGTTTTATGAAAGTCAATGGGCGTCTTTTCAATGCCTGGCATTGGCACCAATGGATGAAGGGGGGGCTGGGCATGAAGAGGGAGGGCCTTACAAGAAGGTACAGGTTGCAAGTTGGAGATGGGCGAGGGTCCTGGAAAGAGGGGTCATCAGCAGACATGGGTGTGAATGGGAGATTAAATGAACACATTGATTGAAATCTCAAAATTCTCCATGGTTTCACTACGGTTGTCCTTCCTTTCCATCCTCCACATTCCAGTCCCACACCACGTTCACTTCTCTATGATCTAATGGCTGGAAAGTCTCAAGTATTTGAATTTGAGTTTGTTCTATTCATTTGGTTGTCCACAGGAAACTACCATCCACAATGGAGTGCAGTAGGTTACAAACACCAGGGATGGTGCTCTGGATTCACACAGGATGATGATGGGTTCAAAAAGATGAGCTGTGGTACTCTCTATCCTCAGCCAATGCAGGGTTGACAATGCTGTCAAGTTGTAAAGTCCGCTCTGGGATGTCATGAGTATCCCTGAGTGCAGGAGACTATGGCCCAATTTGTTGACACCCCTCAATGCGCAGAAGTGATTTGTCAACAATTCCTGATGTTGACTGGCACCAGGTGGTCCAGCCTCAACCCCAGCATCCCTAGAAATGTCCTGTCAGCACAAGACCAGGGAGCGCAGAGCCAGGAGAGAGGAGCTGGCTGCAGCCAAGTCCAGAGAGCAGGCCTGCACAGCCTCCATGCAATGGAACGCTGCCCTGAGACCCCTGCTCCTTGTCCAACACAACTGCATGTCCTTTGAGTGGGCAGAAGGAAGGACCTGAAGCTAGCTGGCAGGGCCAATGACTCCATGATTGAGCCCTTCACTAAGGAAAACATATATCAAGAAGAGAACAAGGGCAAGCACCTCCTCCTGGTAGTAAGAATGTTGTTGGCAGAAAGTGGTTGGATCTGGAAGGCTGCCTGGGTGCGTTGGGGGGAGTTTGATGAGGAGCTGTTGTACTACGATGACTCCAGAGAGCTCCTGGTCATTGTGATGCACACAGACAAGGACCGCAACACTTTCCTTCTTGGTGTGTCAAGAAGGCACTCAACATGCTCAAAATTTACTACAAGCCAGCAGCTAGCACCAAATGGAAGAATGGGAGGGAGCTGTGTGTGCTTGAATGTACAATGCAGGAAGTGGTAGTGGGCAGTATAAGTTGGCCTGGCCAATGAAGCTGAGAGTGCTGCAATAGCCAAGGATGATGTTGGGTACAGACCATTGTCAATTAGTGAAACCTCACATGTCAATGTGGAAGGTCTTATGCCATGACTTCCTCCACAAGCTTGTAACCAAATCAACAGCATCAGATCAAGGAGGCACAATGTTTTGCCCACCATGGAGTCAACCTCTCCCACTTCACCTCTCTCTGAAAAGAAAGATTTGACAAAAGATTTTCAAAGTTTTTTACTTGGCATACTATGAGCTAGTTTAGAGGCAGCAGTGGTATTTATGCAGAGCTTTGCAATGACATAGAGACATGGGACACTTTTGGGCAGGAGTGTGGCATCCGCTTCACAAACAAATTGCAAAGGAGGACAACCTAATGGCTCAACCAAGCAGGCAAAGAAGAGCAACATGGTTTGCTAGTGGGTTATGCTTGTAAGGACCATTGCTGCTGTATCACTGAGTTCAAGGTCCCTTCCATAGACTGCAAATTGGCTGTACTGGACTCCAAGATCAGGGAAACCTCTGATCCCATGTCTAACAGTGGATGGGTCTGCACTGTCACTGCAAGCATGGCATGCAAGCTCTCCTTCCGGTCTGTGCTCAGCTAGTGGTGATAAACTCCCTGTAGTAGGGAGGGCAGGTTTTATTGAATAACATTATGCTCAATAACATTGGGAGTGGACTTCATTAGACAAGATTTGGCATGTTTTGGTGCAAAGTTGGCCTGAGCAAATTTCTTGTGCTTTGGTGAAGAGAACATACCCTTGGTGATGATTGGTACCACACGCCACACAGTGAATTTCATACCATGCATGTGTGATGCGGGTCACCTCCATCCCATTGGCTTGCCTTAAGAAGGCCTAGGCCTTCTTAGGAGATACTGGCAGCCACGTCACCATTCCAGAATAGTGGCCACCAATCTGGCGCCACTGACCAACTCCAAGGCTCCTGACGCTGTACAACAGCATGTTGACAAGGGCTCAAGTATAAAGGGCGTCTGTTCAGAAGGAATGGATGACAGACACTCTCTATCTCTATTGTCTCTTCATTGTTACACACACCAAATACACACAGTTCCCAGAACCTACAGTCCTGCAACACCATGACACCCACCTTCAGAAGCCTGTCTCTTGCTCCCTCTAGGAGCACATTGGGAAGGAACATGTGTGTGACACATGATATGCAGCACACAAAAGAATAAGTTGTGGGCCGGTAGGCGCATTGAATGGTGCAGATGCAGAACTCTATACCAATGGCCATCAATACAACCTACTCCAGCATGCCAGTAGACATCCACATTGGTTGTTCCATCAACTTCTTTTACGTCTTTACCAATGGGTGGAAGGACTTTTTCTCCACAACAATATTGCTTCTATTACAACATGTACCAACTGTTTTTCCATCCCAACTGCCAGGCTGGGAGCTTCATGCCTTGCTAAAGTCAAGGTACACCATCCAATTGGCTCTTGTTCTATCACCAACAGACCACTACTGCTACCAGCAAATGTAAGCAGCAAGAGACAGAGAGATACAAGCAGTCTCTTCCTGTTCTCCAGTCTGCCCACTAACACATCTCATCAGCACCAATCAACATGAAAAAGAGTGACACCACAGCAGAATAATACATAATCAGATTTTCAGCAGTCTATGCACATCTGGCCTGCATCCAGCATCTTCTGCATGTGCTTGGTGGCGCTTTATTGGCCTGTTGACAGGTCAAGGACAAAGCTAAAGTCGGTGCTGTCACATGTTTGGTTGGTCCAGAGCACACTGAAGTAGTGTGCATGGCAGGTGCTTGTGCTCTTCACCCTCACAAGACAGGGTGGTTGTAGAGGTCCTCCATACTGGCCTGCTGAATGGGTTGTCATCACAGTGCGCTTATGTTGGTGAGAATAAACAGATGTCAATGACACTGAAACTCTGACCCTTTATGCTTCTGGCAAAGCACTGGCTAACACAGCTGCCTTGGCCTTGGTGTTTAATCACCACACTGCCTTGTTCTCTGAATGCAGCCTCCACCTCACCAGCTATGTGCTCCCTCATTGGGTGCTGCACTGGAAGCTCTTCTGGCAGATGGGATCTGGTCCTCCTGCCAAGTCAGGACCCGCATTTTTGGCACCATTTTCCATCACCAATTTTTTTATTAAATGTTCAGGCGCAAGGCGGCAACCTCCGCTCTAGCCGTGGCCATGGCTCCACGGAGGTGTGGCGATACACACCTGCTTGCCAGCACCCAAGCGAGGTGTGCAGCGGCATTCTTCACATCAAGCTCTGTAGCGCCGAGGCGGGAGGTGCTCATTCAAAATGTGCGCAACATCCTCGATCGATCAGTGAAGCTGACGGCACACGAGCGCCTAATGGTGCTCTATGACGTGCGGTCACCCCTCTCCTCCCTCCTCACCGAAGCCTACCGCCAAGGTACCTCCACTCTGTTCTGGATTTTATAATAATCACTCCTTCTGGAATTGATTATTTTTCTTTTTAAAAAGAATAATACTTATGCTGTTCTTGCCGTGTGCAGGCAAGGCTGGCAGCGATCAGCCGGTGATGATGGTGGACTTTGACACTACTCCGGCGGAGGAGGTGCTGCAGACGATCGACACCTTACGGGCAGGCGACCTGGTGGTGCTGGTCCAGACCGACGCGTTCAACCTGCGCGAGTACCGATTTCGCCTTGAGCTGTTCAAACGCGGGCTCAAGGTACGGTGGGGCGAGTGTAGCTCGCTCCTGAGCCATCCCCAACGCTCTCTGCTCACCCGGCCTCTGCTTTCCAGAACATAGAGCATGTTCACTTGGGCCTCATTCCGGAGGAGCAAATCGACGCTTACGTGGATGCCCTGGCCTTCAATCCAGAGGTATGCGTCGTTGCCCAAAGTTGCACGACCAAGCTGCGTCGATTTATCGGATTTGTTCATGTTACAACAGGTCGAAGGCGCGCTGGCGCATGCGCTGAAGCGACGGGTCGACGTTGCGAGCCGCGTCGAAGTGACCTCCCGAGGCGGTGCCAAGCTGGTCTACGAGACAGGCATGGAGCCTGCGTTGCTCAACATCGGCGACTACACTGTACGTAGGCGTCAACGCAGTAGTGACTGAAGTAAGTTGGTAGGCCAACTTCGATGTCGTCAAAAACAGGGCATGAAGAACGTGGGGGGCACCTTTCCCGTTGGCGAGGTCTTCACCGAGCCCAAGCACCTGCGAGCAGTCAACGGCGAGGTAATGGTCTACGCATACCCCAACTCCAGCCGCGTGCTGGAGTTCCGGCCGTCGCCCATCGCGTTGACCATTGCCGACGGCGCCGTGGTGCTGCCCCCAGCGGCGGCGGATCACAACGATAACTCCGTCAGCACGATACCGGCGTCGCTGCGCGAGGTGCTGGAGATGGTGCGCACAGTGGAAGGCGAGATCTGCGTGCGCGAGTTCTTGGCCTCAACCGGGCCATGGGCCGGCACCGGCCGGTGAACGACGTTACGGCGTTCGAGCGCCAGCTGGGCCTGCACATGAGCCTGGGCAAGAAGCACACAGTCTACAAGAAACCCGAGATCGCCACCAAGAAGTCACGTTTCCATATCGACCTCTTCATTGATGTCGAGAGGATAGCCCTCGATGATAACCAAGAGATCTACCATGATGGTCAATTCACCCTTCCCTTGCAATAAACTGCAGCCATGATCATCGATGTTCCTTGGTCTGCGTTGGCTTCCCAAGAGAACCGCCATCTTAAATTGGGCAGAGCAAAAGGAAAAAATGGAGAAAAAGAAACATCTTACCCCAAGATGGACGCACCACTCGCACCGCCAGAGACTGTCTCAGCCGAGAAGAAGCCCTGCAAAATGTACTTTTTAAATCAACGTTTGGAACGCACCCTTTTGCACTCTAATACGCCTGCTTGTTGGGGGGGGGGGCATTGAATTCGTGTCTCCACAGTTTGGTATTGGGGTCGGTGAACGGCAGTGTCAGCAAGGCCCTTGCCCGCGTTGCCACGGTGCATAAGAGCAAGGTGAGCAGAAACACTTTTTCGTCTCTACAGTGAGATCTCTCAGCCTGCCCATGACGGTTATGATGGCGTAGCTGACTGTCCTGACGATCGTATTGTAAACAGGCGGGACCATTCGATGCGGTCTTCTGTGTGGGCAAGTTCTTGAGTTCAGGCGAAGGAGAGGCATCCGCCACAGCCGAGCCCAAGACCGGTGAGGAGGAGGCCGCTGACTTCATCGCCCGTGCCAACGCGAGCGAACTCAAGGACTACATCGACGGCTCCAAGACCGGTAACCGCCTGCGCATGCACGCGACTCTTCTCGTTTAGTGCGCTTACAGTCTGTTGGTGTGGCTGTGTGGCTCAGCGGTGCTGCCCACGTACTTCCTGGACGACGTTGCGAATCCACAGGAACCACAGACCTGGGGCAATGTTACTCGACTCGGTACCAACTTGCCCAGCCACTTTCAAGTTTAGTGTGGCGCGCTTGGCTTTGCATGTACACGTTGTATCTCTGATTACTTACATATGGCGCGTTCTTTCTCTCTCTCTCTCTCTCTTCTCCACTTCTCAGCCGGCTTTGGCAATGTCGAAGTTTGTGGCCTGAACGTCGCGTACTACTCGCTTCCCCGCCCGAACGCGGCATCACGTACTTACCTTCGTGCCCCTCCCGTCTTACTCGTGCTACACGAAGAAGCCACTGCTCCGTGTCTTTCGTTCTGATCGCCCTCTTTCTTCCTTTTGTCTCAATCACAGTCCAGTGGGTGCAAGACCAGACGGGCAAGGGCATCGATGTCCTGCTGACCAACGAATGGCCCGCGGGCGTCCTAAAGAACCTTGCGTACAGTTTTCCTTTCCTTTCCTTCTCTTTCTCTTTCGTGACACGATTGGCTTGGGAGGAGCGGGTGGATTGGACCAACATTCAACTGCTCGCCACTGTGTGACTTCAGGTACGAGAACTACCCGGCGTCGACCGCAAACGCTGCCGAGGACTTCATCACCTGGGCCGCGGTCGGCTTCGCCAACGTGACACAGGTACGCGACCCGGTGTTCTTTGTGGCTTGGGGTGGCTGCCGTAGCAGTTCTTCGCGTTTTATGTAACAACGATCACGTGGCACGCGCCACCCAGGCTGCCGAGGGTCTCTGCCCGCGGTACCACTTTGCCCCGTCAGTCAAGGACATCTTCTATGAGAGGTACCTGTGATGCATCACGCGCGCCTGGCACCCGCAAGGAAGGACAGAGAGATAACCAACGATGCACATACGCGTGTCCTCGCGTTCAGGCCCCCCTTCGGCCATCCTTCAGGACAGGTCACGCGATTCCTGGCCATCGCGCCTTACGACAACAAGCTCAAGCAAAAGGTGTGTTTGTGTGTTCCGCGTAGTGGCAAGCCTGACTCGCGTCGCTCACTCGCTCCTACCAGTTCTTGTATGCGGCTTCGCTGACGCCGGTGCGAGAGATGGACAAGGCGACACTTTTCAAGCTGCCGCCCAACATTACCATTTCGCCTTTCGTCGTACTGCCCTGCCACTCCTCTTTGGTGCCTCGCCGCTGGCCAGTCTAGTTTGACCTTTCCTCGTGTCTCCACGCATTCCATCGCTCCCCCCCCTCGCAGACCATTCCGCCGCCGAGCCCAGCCGGCGGCCTCCTCCCCACAGTACCGCCCCACCCGCTTGTAGAGTGCCACAGTCAAGTGGCCGTTATCTCACCATTTTTCCTCTGCCCTCTCGACTTGGGCGGGCTACCGCCTTACATCAGCCCGGCCGGCCCCGCCCTGGTGTCGGCGCAGGCGACCTCTCTTCTGAGCCGCCGTTCAAGCGTCAACGCGGAGGTCCGCCTCTTTTTCGCATGTGTGCCATGTTTGGGAGGAACGAGACTTCGCTCAAGCTGAACTTGTCTTTACGGATGCGGCTTGGGCAGACGACTGGGGCGCTCGCGGAGGCAGAGGCCGAGGAGGAGGTCGCGGTCAGCCGCCGCAGCGGAAAGACGACCGCGGCTTCGGCGACAACTGCTGGTTCTGCCTCAAGAGCCCGCAAGTTGAGAAGCATCTGGTGGTCTCCGTCGGCACCGAGGTATGATCTCGATCCACCGAGCGCCTGTCAACATCTGCGCTCACACCATGCCTTCATTTGTATCTGCCTGGCGGTGGTGCAGGTGTACGTCACGCTGGCCAAGGGCGAGCTCGTGCCCGAGCATCTGCTGTTTATCCCGATCAATCACGTTTGTTCGGTGACCAACGCCCCTGAGGCCGTGCGCGATGAGTTGGAAAAGTACCCGCCGACCAGCTCGAAAGCCCTGCACCCATCATTGACTTGCTCTTTGCCTCTAACAGGTACAAGAAGTCGATCAAGGAGTACATGAAGACGAAGAACAAGACCATCATCCTCTTCGAGCGCTTCATCAACAAGAACCACCACTGCCACATCCAGGCGGTTCCCATTTCGGAGGAGGACGGCCGAAGAGCCAAGGAGGCCATCATCGCCGAGGCCGCCAAGCGCAACATCCGCTTCGAGGCCATCAGCGCGCCGGCCAGGGACATCGCCCAGGTGCGCCATCGCCCATTCCTCCTCACCACCAACTGACCCTTGCACTCACTCTCCTTGCCAACAAATGAATGATCAAGGTGGTCGAGCCGGAGCAGTCCTACGTCACCATCGAGCTTCCCGACGGGTACGCCAAACCATCCATCCGCTGGAGTGTGGGGCCAGAGCGGATGGCAGATTTGGCACCTCTCACACGCACACGCACACACCCAGCGAGGTGTTGCTTCACGAGATCGGCAGGCAGCGAGTGCCCATGGAGATCGGGAGGGAGCTCGTGGCGGCCCTCATCGGCAAGCCTGAACGGAGCGAGTGGAAGTCGTGCGTGTTGAGCAAACCGGTAAAACAACTCTTGCCACGCCACCACCCCTTTTGAGTTCAAATTCTTCTCCCGCTGCTGCTGTCTCACGCCCCCCCCCCAAAACGCAATCTGCACCGACAACAACAACAATCAGGAGGAAGTGCAGGAGGTGAGCGCCATCAAGCAGGCCTTCAAGCCCTTCGATTGGTCCTTCCTTGCCTGATTGTTTGGCCTGCCTCCTGTGTCTGGTCCATCAACCGGACGACAAGGAGGTCACAACAAAGCTGCGTTGTGCCAATCCGATTGCGACATCGTCCTCACAACAACAGCATCAGCTGCAAATGCGTCGTTGGGGTCTTCTGGCCTGGCTTCTTTTGAAGTTTCCCGTTCGGCGTCATGGCAATGCACGGATTGTCATGGAGACGGGGCAGGCCAGCGATTGAAGAAGAATGCAGGAGAGGGCTCAGAAAGAGCGAAGACGATCGCATTTTGGAGGGGGGGGGGAGAATGAGGCCAGCGCCAAATTGCGTGGCTTTTGCATTTCGTGTTGCAAGGAGATCCGACGCGCCAGCAGCAGCACAAGCAGCAGTACAAGGAGGAGCTTCTGAGCATGACAGAGCCGACCGCAATCAAGGTGAATCGCGAGGCCTTCGAAATTGTCTCGTACAACCCCCCAATCCTTCAGCTGTTTGTTGTTTGTGCACTGCCGGTGGAGGATGACTGACGATAATTAATTTTAATTTTTCACCGCCCCTACTCCCAGGGAGGCCTTCCTGCTTTATTGGCCTTATTACCAGGTACGGTCTTCCCTTTCGCCTCAGGGGTGGTGTTGTGCGCTGTCCCCTGACAAAGAAACCTGGTTCAAAAACAAAAAAGCTGCACTTGGAGGATGAAAACTCCCTTCGTGCTCTCCTCCTGAGGGCGGCTGAGCTTGTTGTCGAAGCTGGCAAGGTATCTGTCGATCTGTCCATCTGCCTTGATCATGTCTTCACGCTCGTTTACCTCACTCCCGCCTCTTTCGTTACTTCACAACAGATCAAAGCCGAGGACGCGGTGGTTGCTGTGAACCCCGAGTGGCAGGCTGTCGTGGTGAAGGAAGCAGTGGCCTCCTTCACCTTGAGAACGTGGGTATGGCGCACACGCATGATTACGTGGAGCTGCTTTCACTTCGACTGACAACTAATTCTGGATGCTGCAGGGTCTACCACAATTGAAACTCCAGCATCAGCATAAGCTTCGTCTCGATGTGGTACGCCTGATGCCAGCACCACAAAGTGCAACCATCAAATTGACATGGTGGTGTGTTGTGTGGACAGCCTGTGCCGCACAAGACCTCTGCCTTGAAGAGTGATCTGCACGTCATTGGTCCCCATGAAATCAAAAGACTCTCAATTGAAGGGGTATGTTACTTCGCGCTCCTTGTCTTGCATTGCGGTTTACTGTCGCAGCAGAAGATCTCTCTCTCTCTTTTTCAAGAGAGCTCACATGCCTTTGCACGCAGAAAATGCGCTCCGAAAAAGACGCTGCTGCCCTGGGTCAATTCATCCATCGGTGTTTCAGGTTGCAGGAGCTCGATCTCAGCGGAACTAATCTCATAAGCCATATCCCCCGTCGCGAGCCGTTCCTTCTCAGGCTCGGCAAGGTACATGTACCTCGCGCGTGCGTGAAGAGCCATCCAACACTTGTCAACACTAATGAGCTGCATGTTGTTGTAGACCCAAGTCGCTCAAGGCGCATTGAAATCACTGCGGTTTTATGCAGCAGAGGGATTATCCCTTGATTTGCGTGGCATGCAAATTTCTGTTGATGTCTTGCGTCACTTGGAGCGAGTGGGGTACATGGAGCCCATCCTCCAGGCTCTTGACCTGCGGGGTGATACCCTTTCAGACGAGCTCGCAGCTGATCTTGCTCAATTCCTTAAACGTCGCAAACTGCGATCTCTCGGCGTGACGGTACTGCTTGAGGAGCCGCTCTTTTCATTTTCTTGTCACACGGGCCAATCTGTGAGTGTTGTGGCAGACTGCAACAGAACGTGGCGCGGCAGATATTGTCCATCAGGCTCACAAACTTAGAGTGCTCTTCTTGGAGGGAGAGTGGATCCCTTCGGCACTGGATGTAACCCGCACCTTTGATTGGGTTGCCTCATTCGTTGTGCGTTTGTCTCTCTCCCCCCCTGTTGCGACAGCTCTTTTCCGTGCTCATCGTACATCTGTGCACATTCTTCGTGCTTACAGAATGACGAGCTCTCTGAAGTAGGCAAGCCATCACCAGAACATCCTTCATCCTCAATCCTTGGGGACGCAGTGGCTCATTCCGGCATCCGAGTTCTTCGCCTTGGGGACACCATTGCCTTCAGACGCCTATATGGGGTACAACAGCCCAGGCTCACCTTCATTGTGCGTCCACACCTTCTAATCACGTGGACCACTTCCACTGTTTAAGCGTATGGTTGTCGACCCGTCTCCCGTCACAGTTCCCCTCAGCAAAGCACCTGGGCCACAGAGCGAGGACCTATCCACGCCTACCGTGGAGGTGAATGTGCGCACATTCACACATGCCCCTGTGCCGGAAAAACGCTTGGCTAACCCCCCCCCCTCTCCAATTAAAACCGCAGCCAGAAAACGAGACAGAGGAAGAACAGCACATGTCTGCCGATGCCGTCAGTCCCACAACAGTAGCAGAGGTTACCTTACAGACTTGCCCTTATGCCCACCCACAGTCGCTGGCATTTTTAGATTCAATTATTAATTCATTTATTTTTCGTAGCTTGACCTTGCCGCGGCTCCTGCCTACATTCAAGAAGGCTCTTCGTGGCGCATGCCCGAGGGCGAAAGGCAGGAAACCATCCTCTTCTTCATCAAGGCCATGTCTGCCATCGGCCTTCAGGGTCGTCTGGCGCTTGACTTCTTCCGGGAAGTCTATTGCTCGCTCCCGTGCCACCTGACTGTGCGTGGCCTCGCCCAGGACCTGATCACGTTTGAGTATGACCGGCTGCGTGCCACCGGTGCGCTTGATTCAGGTACGTGGTCCCTACCACTCTGGCTGCTGTCTGTCCGCTCATTGACTTGAGATGGCATCGGCAGAGGAGAGCCTCCGCGCGATGCTGATTGCCATCGGCTTCACGGAGGAGGTTGCCAGCAGCTGCGCAGAGGAGAACAACGAGAATGAGCCCATACGCCAGCACCACGGGTTGAAGAGCCTAGCATTCGATCTCATCGATGCCGGCGTCCGGGATTGGGTTGCTCGCTACGCACACGTGGACGAGCCCGAGGATGGACATGGCTCCAAACGAGAACGGCCTTCTGGGAGGTTCTGGGGCAGCGGCAGTGGCAGTGGCAGCGGTAGCAGCAGTGGTGGAAGCGACAGCGAAGGTAGCAGTGATGATGGCAGCGGCAGCGGCAGCGGCAGCGATGACGAGGAAGGAGCCAATCGAAGACGAAAGAGGGGTCGTGTCGAAGAGGAAGAGAAACCTCTTTATCTCTACCATGGTACCACACTCGGGCACGCCAATCGCATCTTCCACAAGATCAACCTATCGGTCGGAAAACGGAATACCGACTTCTCCGCCGAACCCGCGTTCTACCTGGGCAACAGTGAAAGCCACGCGCAGGAATGGGCAAGAGACAAAGCACGGAGGATGAGCCGTGGGCTGAGAGTGGAAGAGCCGGCGTATTTGGTATTCACGGTGGACCTCAAGTCTCTGGCGCGCTTTCGGCAAAAGACCTTCCCGGAAGCCAACGAGGAGTGGCAGCAAGTACGTGGTGTTTCCCTGTGCTCAGTCGTTGTGTTTGGCTAACCCCTTTGCAGTTTGTCTTCGGCAACAGGAACGCGGATCCGTATGAAACCTCGTCCGATGACTACGAATTGATTATTGGACCCTTATTGGAGAACCCTGAGGCAAAGGCACACCACCTCCACCTCGCACTCATCATGTTTATCGTGATCAGGTGCTAACCTGGCTCCTTTGCTGAGTCCCTGACAGAAATGGGAGGAAGCAAAGCCGATCGAACATAATCCTCCGTTCATTCAGTACGCAGTGCTGTCGAACGACGCTGTCAAGTATATCAACGACTGTGCTTGCAAGGTGCTGTGATAGACTCTCCTCATGACCGATCACAGATCAACTGACCTAGTTGTTTTCGTGGGTCATCAGGTCTTTGTGAGGCACCGCCACGAGTGGGATATGCATAAAGAAAGGCAAGAGCGAGAGGTCTCTTGTTATGGCCGACCGTAATGTTGTCAAACATATATTATGCATGGACAGCGTTTTTTGTACTTGCGGCTCTGTGCGTGGGTGGCATCCTCAAACATTGGAGGGTGGCAGTCGCTGCAGATGCCACGAGGTGGATGGAGAAGAGGTTAAGTGATGACGTGCTGCATGTCTCCTGTTCCCTGATGCAGGTATCACCATTTTCAAGGCTTCTCCCTTCTCTGCCTCCGAGCTGTTGGGCGCCAATCATCTACTTGATTGCCCTTGTCCTGCACAGAAGAAGCAGAGGGTGGCAGTCTCAGCTGCTGAGCGCACACCGCGACCAGCGGGGAGGGCGGTATCAGATGAGGAGAACATGGCATGCACACGGAGGACGCGTCTGGCGAATAGCGGCCACAACTTTGCTGGATGGTGCGCGTGGTGAGGTTGAGCAGCAGGTCCTTCTCCTTCACCAACCGCTCGCGCACGGAGGGCATCTCCAACAGGTCCTGATGCTCTTGCGCATTATTCAGAAACCACACCCACAAACGTCAGCCCACCATTTCCTGCCATCACGCGCAAGCGCACGTACGGCCATGCTCCACCGAGTGCCCGTCAACATCGGCGCACACCGTGCATTCATATGTATCTGCCTGGCGGTGGTGCAGGTGTACGTCATGCTGGCCAAGGGCGAGCTCGTGCCCGAGCATCTGCTGTTTATTCCAATCAACCACGTTTGTCTGTTCGGTGGCCCAGACCGAGGCTGTGGGAAAAAGTACTGCGCACCGACCTGCATGAACGCCTTGCACCCGTCATTGACTTGCTCTTTGCCTCTAACAGGCACAACAAGTCAATCAAGGAGAATGTGAAGACGAAGAACAAGACCATCATCCTCTTCGAGCGCTTCATCAACAAGAACCACCACTGCCACATCCAGGCGGTGCCCATTTCGGAGGAGGACGGCCGAAGAGCCAAGGAGGCCATCATTGCTGAGGCCGCCAAGCACAACATCCGCTTCGAGGCCATCAGCGCGCCGGCCAGGGACATCGCCCAGGTGCGCCACCGCCCATTCCTCCTCACCACCAACTGACCCTTGCACTCACTCTCCTTGCCAACAAACGAATCAAGGTGGTCGAGCCGGAGCAGTCCTACGTCACCATCGAGCTTCCCGACGGGTACGCCAAACCATCCACCCGCTGGAGTGTGGGGCCAGGGCGGATGGCAGATTTGGCACCTCTCACACGCACACGCACACACCCAGCGAGGTGTTGCTTCACGAGATCGGCAGGCAGCGAGTGCCCATGGAGATCGGGAGGGAGCTCGTGGCGGCCCTCATCGGCAAGCCTGAACGGAGCGAGTGGAAGTCGTGCGTGTTGAGCAAACCGGTAAAACAACTCTTGCCACGCCACCACCCCTTTTGAGTTCAAATTCTTCTCCCGCTGCTGCTGTCTCACGCCCCCCCCCCAAAACGCAATCTGCACCGACAACAACAACAATCAGGAGGAAGTGCAGGAGGTGAGCGCCATCAAGCAGGCCTTCAAGCCCTTCGATTGGTCCTTCCTTGCCTGATTGTTTGGCCTGCCTCCTGTGTCTGGTCCATCAACCGGACGACAAGGAGGTCACAACAAAGCTGCGTTGTGCCAATCCGATTGCGACATCGTCCTCACAACAACAGCATCAGCTGCAAATGCGTCGTTGGGGTCTTCTGCCCGGATTCTTTTGAAGTTTCACGTATGTCCTTGGCGTCATGGCAATGCACGGATTGTCATGGAGACGGGGCAGGCCAGCGATTGAAGAAGAATGCAGGAGAGGGCTCAGAAAGAGCGAAGGACGATCGCATTTTGGAGAGGGGGGGGAGAATGAGGCCAGCGCCAAATTGCGTGGCTTTTGCATTTCGTGTTGCAAGGAGATCCGACGCGCCAGCAGCACAAGCAGCAGTACAAGGAGGAGCTTCTGAGCATGACAGAGCCGACCGCAATCAAGGTGAATCGTGAGGCCTTCGAAATTGTCTCGTACCATCCCCAATCCTTCAGCTGTTTGTTGTTTGTGCACTGCCGGTGGAGGATGACTGACGATAATTAATTTTAATTTTTCACCGCCCCTACTCCCAGGGAGGCCTTCCTGCTTTATTGGCCTTATTACCAGGTACGGTCTTCCCTTTCGCCTCAGGGGTGGTGTTGTGCGCTGTCCCCTGACAAAAGAAACCTGGTTCGGAAACAAAAAAGCGTTACTTGGAGGATGAAAATGAAAACTCCCTTCGTGCTCTCCTTCTGAGGGCGGCTGAGCTTGTTGTCGAAGCTGGCAAGGTATCTGTCGATCTGTCCATCTGCCTTGATCATGTCTTCACGCTCGTTTACCTCACTCCCGCCTCTTTCGTTACTTCACAACAGACCAAAGCCGAGGACGCGGTGGTTGCTGTGAACCCCGAGTGGCAGGCTGTCGTGGTGAAGGAAGCAGTGGCCTCCTGCACCTTGAGAACGTGGGTATGGCGCACACACATGACCACGTGGAGCTGCTTCCACTTCGACTGACAACTAATTCTTGGTGCTGCAGGGTCTACCACAATTGGAACTCAAGCATCAGCATAAGCTTCGTCTCGATGAGGTACGCCTGATGCCAGCACCTCAAAGTCCGACCATCAAATTGACATGGTGGTGTGTTGTGTGGACAGCCTGTGCCGCATGGGGCCTCTGCCCTGAAGAGTGCTCTGCACATCATTGATCCCCTTGAAATCAAAAGTCTCTCCATTGAAGGGGTATGTTACTTTGCGCTCCTTGTCTTGCATTACGGTTTCCTGTCGCAGCATCTTCTCTCTCTTTCAAGAGAGCTCACATGCCTTTGCACGCAGAAAGTGCGCTCCGAAAAAGACGTTGCTGCCCTGGGTCAATTCATCCATCGGTGTTTCAGATTGGAGGAGCTCGATCTCAGCGGAACTGATCCCACTCCAACTTTCATGCGCCATATCTCCTACCTTCGCGGTAAGCCGTTCCTTCTCAGGCTCGGCAAGGTACATGTACCTCACGCGTGCGTGAAGAGCCATCCAACACTTGTCAATACTAATGAGCTGCATGTTGTTGTAGACCCAAGTCGCTCAAGGCGCATTGAGTTCACTGCGGTTTCATGCATCAGAGGGATTATCCCTTGATTTGCGCGGCACGCAAATTTCTGCTGATGTCTTGGGTCACTTGAGGTTCATGGGGTACATGGCGCCCATGTCTCCCACCCTCCGGGCTCTTGACCTGCGGGGTGATCCCCTTTCGGACGAGCTCGCAGCCTATCTTGCTCAACTCCTTGGACGTGTCAAACTGCGATCTCTCGGCGTGACGGTACTGCTTGAGGAGCCGCTCTTTTCGTTTTCTTGTCACACGGGCCAACATGTGAGTGTTGTGGCAGACTGCAACAGAACGTGGCGCGGCAAAAATTGTCCGTAAGACGCACGGACTTGAAGTGCTCTTCTTGGAGGGAGAGTGGATCCCTTCGGCACTGGATGCAACCCGCACCTTTGATTGGGTTGCCTCATTCGTTGTGCGTTTCTCTCCTCCCCCCTTGTGGCGACAGCTCTTTTCCGTGCTCATCGTAAATCTGTGCACATTCTTCGTGCTTACAGAATTACGAGCTCTCTGAAGAAGGCAAACCATCATCAAAACATCCTCCATCCTCAATCCTCTGGGACGCAGTGGCTCGCTCCGGCATTCAAGTTCTTCGCCTTGGGGACACCATTGCCTTCAGAGGGCTTGGGGTACAACAGCCCAGGCTCACCTTCCTTGTGCGTCCACCTTCTGACCACGTGGCTTCCGCAGTTACGGTGTAGGGCTGTCGACCCGATTCCCCTCAGCAAAGCACCTGAGCCACTTGGAGAGGACCTGTCCACGTCAAAAATAACGGAAACGAATGTGCGTTCACGCATGGTGTTGCCCCTATGTTATGTGGACAGAAATGACACAGGGACTCATCACAACTTACCCCTCTCAAAAATTCAGTTAGAGGACGAGGCTGAAGCCGAAGAACAGAGTATGTCCGTCAATAGCGCACCCACAGCAGAAGCGGAGGTACCCCTTGACCTGGCGCCCCCCCCCCTCCAAGCACCCCTCCGGCTCAACGGATTATTTACATTTTTTTCTCAAAAAAAAAAATCTCGGCAGCCTAACCTGAGTCCGGCGGACGACAAAGATGAGCGGCTCGATGTCATTCGCTTTCTTATCGGCGCCATGTCTGCCATCGGCCTGAAGGACCGCCTCGCCCGCACATTCTTTGACGAGGTGTACGCTCCATACCCCGCCCACTTCACCGTGCGCGGTCTGGCCGAAACGCTGGTCACCATCGAGTACGGGAGACTGCAGGCAAGTGGCGAGCTGTTCTCGTTCAGTACGTGACGCCCATGTCTGCTTGAGCCCAGCCTCACGCCAATCCCCACCACTGAACTGCGAACGCACAGAGGACGACTTCAGGGCGGCCCTGATCGCTCTGGGTTTCGAGGAGAAAATTGTCGACCGCTGGGCAGCAGCGAACGCTGCGAATGACCCGACAATCCTCCACCACTACGGCCTGCGGAAGGTGGCCCTCGACCTCATCAACATCGGCTTCGGCAGGTGGGCCGCTGGCTACTACGCGCAAGAGCCGGAGGACACCGGCGGCAAGAGAGTCGGCCGTGCATC
>JANDJZ010000192.1:0-17482 GCA_027943245.1 Acanthamoeba sp. SK_2022b
AACCCAGTGGGTGGTGCCAAGATGGTCCCGAGCCTCGTAATCGACCGACTAAAGGGCAATCCAGCAACTAGTATGATTTACTCTTCAGCTTTTGTTTCACGAACACCAGACCTAGCCGTAAAATACTAATGATTCTCATTTGGACTGCGATCTCCAGGCATCAATTTTGACCCCTTGTTGTCTCGCGAGATTTTCGGTGTGCTGGGTGTTGTACAGCTGATAACAGGTTCGTGCACTCCTTCGCTCCATTTCATTTGTCTGGCCTCAAAAGGCTCAAGCATCAAGCGCTCGCGTGCAGGCCAGTACCTGGTTGCTGTCGCTGAGCGTCAGGAAGTGGGATATATCAACAACGCCGTTATCTTCAAGATGACCAAGGCGCTGGTGGTGCTCATCCCCCGGCAATGCGAATACTGGAGCGAGGATGAGGTTCGCCTTACGACTTGTCTTCTCCCCTCCTTTGCTTTCACTTTGGAGGGCGCTTGCTCATCCATTCATTCACACGCGCAGCGGCGCCAAGAGCGCGAGTATCTGAAGAACCTGAACAACTTCCTGGACCAGTCCGAGTTCTACTTCTCCTTTGACTATGACATCACGCGACGCGTGCAGCACATCGTCAGCATGACCGCGGAGGAGAAGGCGCAACCGCTCTGGCAGCGAGTCGATGATCGATTCTTCTGGAACAAGCACATCTCGCGCAGATTCATCGACGCCAAGGTGCGTAGCCTTCATGTCAGCTGTTATTCTAGTAAGTAGGTGCGCAAGTCTCTAAATTGTTCGTCGATGTCCCAGCTGGACGAGTGGATATTGCCTGTGATGGATGGATTCATCCATGTGGAGGTGTGCGAAGTCGGCGGGCTCATCTTTGATTACATTCTCATCTCCCGGCGGTCGTGCTTCCGCACAGGTTCGCAACACAACCACCCACCACACAACACGCCCTCACTCACTGACCAAATTTGACAGGCGCCCGATATCAGACGCGTGGTGCCGACCCGCAAGGCAGGGTCGCCAATTTTGTTGAGACTGAGCAGATCGTTGTCTACGGCAAGATCCAGTCCGCTTTCGTGCAGACCCGTGGTTCCATCCCTGTGATTTGGCACCAAAAGGGCAAGGGCCTGAAGCCCAAGCCCTCTGTACAGAACTCTCTGTTCGCGGTATCTCAGACTCACCCTTTCACATCGCCACCTGTCTGTCGTGCGTGCCGAGGTTTCACGTTTGTCTTGTGTTTACGTTCTCCCAGCGCACGGCTTTCCAGGCACACTTCGAGGAGCAGATGCGATGCTACGGCAAACAACTTCTGATCAACCTCATCGACCAGCGAGGCAACGAACGCGATGTGGGCGAGGCCTACGAGACCCAAGTGCGGCTGCTCAATCACCCACACATCAGGTGAGACGCGCCACTCTTTTATTTTGGTGTTTTTGTCCAACTTTTCATCCTTTTGTTGCCATTTGTTACTTTTTTTTGTAACTGCTGGTGGGTCTGTTTGTTGTGCCTGGCAGCTACATCCCGTTTGATTTTCATGAGGTGTGCAAGAACATGCGATATGAGAACCTGCAGCTGTTGACCAACGAGGCCCAGCCCTACATGGACCGGTTCAAGTACGGCCTCACTTGCCATCTTGGGAGTGAGTGTTTAAACACTAACGTGGCAATAACCGGCTACTATGGCGTAGGTATGCCCTTGTGGACGCTGAGGGAAGGCTTGTCACATTCCAAGAAGGCGTCGTTCGCACGAATTGCATCGATTGTCTCGACAGAACCAACGTCGTGCAGGTAACACGTGTTCCGTGATGCATGATGACTCAACAAGCACAAAGGACACACATTTCACATAGGCCTATGTGTGTAATTGATCTGTGATTCCTCAGAGCACGCTGGCCCGGATGATGCTGCAGGTGCAGCTGGAAAAGCTGGGCATCTTATCCTTTGTGCGCATCGATGAGGTGCCCCTTCTAGACTCCCTGCTCAAGAACGTGTGGGCCGACAACGCCGACATCATGAGCAAGCAGTACACCGGCACGGGTGCTCTCAAGACCGACTACACCAGGACAGGTGCCCCACCGCCGGGCTCAGTTCACGGTGCTAGAGCTGGCACTCATGCCCATTGCCTTTTGCGCCTGCAGGCCGCCGTAGCGTGCGCGGCACGATCACGGACGGGGTCAACTCGACCAAGCGGTTCATGAACAAGAACTTCAAGGACGAGGAGAAGCAGATTTCGTCCGATCTCTTCCTGGGGCGATTCCAAATCGAAAGACGTCGATACGACGAGCTCTTCCAATACGACGGCGCCAGCAACAACTACTACATTGCCAGTTACTACTACCTTCCAAATTTTTTTGAATTTAATTTATTTATTTTTTACGATGTAAGGCCTCGCTAAAGGCGTCAGAGTGCTCACCTCTCGTTCGACCGACTCACAGCCAAGGGCGCACGTATGTACACTGACGGCGTGTTCAAGTTCCCGGTGTACCTCGTCTACTCGCCCGTGATCGACCCGACCGAAACCAGCACACGCAAGAAGCTGCGTCTGGCGGCCGTACTCGAGGTGAGCCCGGCAGGCGAAGGTACGAGTAGCCCGGCTCATCGCACAGGCTCTACGATCCACAACGGGTGTACACCACACCCCCAGAAATGGCTGACCTTCTTCGATGGCATCTCCCCGTTCACAGGCGAAGGCACAGTGATGTCCTATGTGCTGAACATGTTCAGCAAGAAGGAGTATTCCTTGACCTCGCTGAAGCAGATCATCCGCGACTTTAGCTACAATCGAGCGCTCAAGCTGCTGTTCGACACCTCGGCCCGCACTTATGATTACATCTTCAGCTCTGTCGAGGGTATCTTATGCCCCCATCTTCTTTCTTTCCGCGTTTGCGTTTGGGTGTCGCACGTGCACTGAATGTCACAGCACTGGCGCCGCTTGAGCTGACACTGTATCCCACTCGTCACAGCGCGTGAGCAGTTCATTCAGGTGGTGACCGGCATCCAGCGGTCCATGGGGATGACGCCGACCGTGCACCTGCCTCAGCCGGTCATCGTCGACGTCTCCGAGGGCGAATCGCCTAAGCTAGCTCTACCCTCGCAACCCGACCACCACCTCCAGGAAAACATCTCCGTCTTCACTGCCTCTTGGAACATGGGTACCTCTCTTCACTGTGCAATGCCGTTCGTCGAGGACCTCGCACACAGGCTGCTGCTCACCGTTGCCTATGTGCTTTGGGGTGCCATTGCAGAGAACGCGGTGCCTCCGTTCGATTTCTCGGGGTGGCTGGAGAAGGGCCACGACCTCTACATCATCGGAGTGCAGAACTGTCTTTACGCCGTGTTGGGCGATATGGCCTTCTCGTGCAAGGCCCACTGGGCCTACGTCCTGCAGTCCCATCTGGGCGACGACTACCTGCTCCTGGCCCACCAGAACACCGGCGCCGACGGCACTGCGCTGATCCTACTCACCAAAAAGGCCCACGCGTCCAAGATCACCAACCTCCGAGTAAATTTCACACACAACACAACACACCACAACAAACATACATCGCATATCCCACTCCCCGGGGCCTGTGCGAGTCTGCGATGCTTGCTGACTCATATGATGATTTACACAGACCACCTACGCGGAGGAGGTCCGGACGAGGGAGATGATGTACGAGAAGAAGAACGCCGCGCTTGCCGTGAAGGACCGCTTCACTCCCTTCATGAGCAAACTGACCGGCAGCTGGAAGAAGGATCGGGATAGGTACACAAAAGTCACACCCCACTGATGCTGGGACATCTCCAGCTCGGCGCAACTGAACAAACAATTTCCCCCACAACGACGTGAAGGATGCAAGAAAAGGATCGGCCGGCGAGCTTGACCATGGACAAGGAGCCGTTGGGCCTGCCGTCGCCTGTTCCCGGCATCAGTGAGGAGCCCCGAGTCGATCCCAAATATTTTGGTGAAGGTGCGCGTTCGCCTTCTCTCACAGTGCCCCGGCGCAGCGCTCTTGTAAAGATGGAGGCCCGCGTGGCGCCTAACGCGTGCTGCACGAATTAATGTTGCGTTACACAGTTATCTCCTTCTACTTCAACGGAACCGCGCTCTGCTTTGTCAATACAAAGAGGCGCGACTGTCCGTTCAAGCTGGCCGGAAAGGGCGATGAAGTACGACTTGCCAATTGTTGATCTGCACCATGGTCGCCTCTCACACAGCACACGCATTGTTGTCGTTGCCCTGCGCGTGCTTTCTTCAGGACCTCGCCACGGACTTCCTCTCCTACCACCACGTCATTTGGATGGGCGATATCAGCCCTGTGGCCGTAGATTCAACCAAATGGATCGACCTCTTCGTTGACGACGCACACGGTGCGTTATTTAATTTAATGATAATTATTTGTTTCATATTTCACTTAATTTTTCTGCTCGCGTGGTGATTCCGTCGTGATTCTGACTCGCTCAGTCGTTGCTTGGCTGGGTGCACATCAGGTTCGGTGCTCTGGCGGTCGCTGCCCGAGTGCTTTGTATCGCACGTGCAGGCTCAGGTGGCCACCGCTGCCGTCACCAAGGTCGAGGAGGGCAAGGGGAAAAGTTTTGCGGAGCGGGAGGACGGGTTCAGCTCGTACCGGGAGGGCGGACTGCCCGCATCGCCCAAGCAGCCCCACGCGCCCATCGGCGTCAACTTCCAGATCCCGACGCTCATCTTCCCGCCCGTGGCGGCCAAGCGCAATGTGTCCATCATCCTCACCGAACTCAAGGGCGAGCGGCTGGTGGGCTCCACCGACTTTATGGGTGTCGGCCGGCTCGAGCCCTACATCCTGTTCGACGCGCCCTTCATCGAGATCGGTCGCCGTACGAGCGTGCAGAGCGTACGCTACGCCGTTTTCGTTATTTATTTTAATCATTTAACGCACTTTTTAATATTTTATATTTTACAATTTAATATTTTTGACCCGCGAGTGCCATGTGGGACTGACGCCCTTGTGAACAACGATCACCAGTCCGAATTCCCGGAGTGGCGAGAGATCATCAAGCTGCGTCCCATCTTCACCGACATAAGCTTCCTGCGCCAGCAGCACCTGCGCATGCTCGTAATGGACAAGGACACCTACACTATGGTACGCCTCTGGTTGTGCCGGCTGCTTGTTCTTCTTCATCTTTGCTGTGGTCATGGAAGTGGAGAAGGAGTACAGCCTCAAGAGATAGGCCGTTTTCTGATACACACTTCCTAGATTTTTATTCATTATTTTATCATTTATTATCAATAGGTTTTTTTTCATTTATTTTTTCCTCCTCGGTTTTCTCATTGAGGCCATGGATGCGCAGGATGGCGTGCTTGGGCTTGCCGTTGTCTCCTTAAAGCGCGCCTGCGGTGATCAGCCGATGGAGTTCTCCACTGTGATTACCGCGCAGGTACGCGCTTCCTCCTCTTCCTCTCTCTCTCGCTCTCTCTCGCCCCCTCAATCCCCCGCACGCCGCAGCGCACATGTGCTCATCGATCGATCTTCCACCACCGCGCGCGTGTTGGCGTGAGCAGGACAAGCCAATGGGCCACCTGTCTGGCAAGATCCACATCGTGCTGTCTTCCCTCATGTCACCCAAGTCCGACCGCAACCGCAGCCCGCAGTCCCGCCAGAGCCCACACCCGTCGCAGGGGCCGGGGCTCTCGCCGATGTCGTCACCCATCACCCCGCCTCTCCCGCCGAGACCCCACGCGGCCTCGCCCCACACTTCGCCCGCGTTCCCCACTAAACCGCTGCCTCCGCACCCGTCCTCCGCGGCCGCCGGTGGTGGTGGCGGCGGCGGCGACTTCAAGAGCGGCGGAGCACCGCCGCTGCCGCCCAAGACCGACGACAACGGCTACATGTCGCCGCAGCCGCAGCCACAGCCGCCCGTGGGGTCGTCGTTCCTGTCGACAGCGCGCGACACCACGTCGCACTTCACCACGTCGCTGTCGTCGACCTTCACGTCGGCCATCGACTCCACCAAGCAGGGCATCCCGTCCCTCATGGGCTGGTTCGGCAGCGGAGCGGCGCAGAGCGGGCACACCTCCCCGCCGCTTTCCTTGCCGTCGGCCGTCGAGCAGGATGACGATCCGTTCGACCCGCGCCGGCCCCAGCTCGATCGACCCCAACACCACCACTCGGCTCCTTCTTCGTCCCTGATCCATTTTGGTGACGACTCGTCGTCGACGGCGTCGCCGGGCCAGCGGGCAGCGCCGGCCGCGAGGAAGCCTGAGACCGTCGACGACCTCCTCTCCTAGAGGCGGCCCGTAGTGTACCCCCACCCCCCGCACACAATTTTGCTCAACTAAAGCTCAAGCACGTCGCACTGTCTGGTAGTCGTTTTGTGGAGAGAGAACATGTGTGCTGCTGAGCAAGAAGGCAGCTGCGCGGGAGGGGGGGGGGGGCGAGGTCAGGAGGACCACCAGTCGAGGGCGGACCCCTGATAGTTGGCCACGCGCGTGAAGCCCTTCTGTCGCAGAAAGGAGCAGGCCATCTCGCTCCGCACGCCGCTCTTGCAGTAGCACACAACCTCCTCGGTGGGTTGGGGCTTGGGAAAGTCGTACGTATCCTCCCAATCGTCTTCGCTCATCTCCAGCGCGCTTGGTAGCTCGTGCACTGCAACAAAGATCAGTTGTCCGTTTCTATTAATCGATAGTGTGGGCGCGTACGAGGGACGAGGCGAGCATTGGGATGGATTGGAGGAAGAGATTCGAGTTCAAAGGCCTGGCGAACGTCCAGAAGATGAAACGCCTGCGAATTTGTTGCCAACTTCTGTTTCAACTCCTCTTTGGTGATGAGGCCAGCGGTTGAAGAGAACCATCTCCGCTGCTGGCCCAACGCCAGCGCCGCAATCCTACTACCGCTGCTTCCCGGCCGGCTCAGAACTCTGGCCTGTCGTCGCATCGAACCAAGAGCGAAAAGCGCCCTTCCAAGAATTGTTTTTGTTGATTTGAACTGAGGATGGAAGGGCGAGAGAGGCGAGTGTACAGGTGCCGTAAGTGTGGACAGCCGAAAAAGGGGCATGTGTGCACCCAGGCACCGAGGACTGACGAAAGCGCACCAGAGGGAGCCGCCAACACAAAATCTAAGACGCCACAAACGGATGCCGAGCTTGGGGTGGAACGAGGCCTGCCGCTCTACTTCATAGTGCTCGACTTGGAGGCCACTTGCGATGAGGACTGGAACCGAAACTTCTACCCTCAGGTGCGTGCTACGAGCACCTCACCCTCCGCGAGACGTGCAAACCAACGCTGCTGTATCCCGGCCCGCTGTAGGAGATAATCGAGTTCTCGGCAGTCCTGCTGAGCACCACGCACGAGGTAGAGGACTCGTTCCAGGTGTACGTGAAGCCCATTGTGCATCCCGTGCTCACACCCTTCTGCCATAGCCTCACCGGCATTCACCAAGAGTGGGTAGACAATGGTATGCCGGTCGCCTTTTCCGCACCACCATCTCCTGCCCCGAATATGACGGTTCTGTGCCCCCTCCCCACGTGCAGGCGTGTCGCTGGCTGAGTGCTTGCAGATGTTTCACGTATGGCTCGAACGACATGACCTGCTGACACGCCCTTCGCACTCTGCCGCGCCGCCGTCGTTCTGGCTGGCGACGTGGAGCGATTGGGATCTGGGTACCATGCTCGAAGGCCAGTGCATCCGAACGTGCCTCGACAAGGAAGCCTACTTTGCTCAATGGGTCGACATTAAGCAGCTCTATATGCGCTACTACGCCAAGAAGTTCAGGTACAGGCTCACCTCCTCCGACCTTATACAGTGTGGACTGACTTCCCCCATTGAACGCCCAACTCAGAGTGAAACTGTCAGAGGCGGTGTCCAGCCTGGGTCTCGGCTGGGAGGGCAAGGAGCATTGCGCGTTGGACGACTGCCGTAATACGAGCCGGCTACTCAGCAAGATCGTTGAACACGGTCACCCCATCTGCCTCACCTCCGCCCTCCCCAAGGCCGATAAACAGGACTCCTGAGCAATCCCCCCCCGGATACACTGCCACCCCGCAGCGGAGACAATACTGGACTCTTGCGTGTTGTCCATAGTTCGGGAGCTCGCTGTTGGCCATAACAAAGTGAAGGGAACTAGATGCTGAAGCCTTCTGGCGCATGCTTGCAGATGGAACTGTGGTGATATTTTGTGCCCAGGTGGGCATGTATTGCTGTTCTCTTGAAAAGTTGGGCAAGCTTAGCCTGTCAAAAACAGATGCACACCCCAGACCAAAAGATGTACTTTACCCACATCAAAATTCCTTGTAATGTGGCACTATCAGGGAATTAATAAGATTAATAACACACAACAATTTCAAGATTGCAATAATTTAGGAGGGGTAAAGGCTTGGCAAGAGCAATAAAACAAATTTGGATTGGGTAAAATTTCAGTTTTTGTCCATTTTAGAATGGTCTTAATTTTTGGTGTAGCAAAAGGAAGGTAAATTTAGGGATGGGCTAACAAAGCTGGGTGATGTGCTTGGGTGTTGTTGTTATTCAGTAGAGATTGGATGGTGGTTTAGTGTTGAGGTGTTCAACCTCAGAATAGCATGAAGTCACCAAATAGTTGTGTGTCATTGTGCAAGGGTGAGAGCCCAAAGTGCAGGTGGTGTGCACAGTTCAACAAATGAAGAAAATAAGATGGAGAAATTGTTTTATTAGGATTGCATACATACACAGTTTACATCTGGTTTGTCATTGGAATTGGGGCAAGATCAAGAAAATCAGGAAATGGTTTTATTTGGATTGAGTATGTGTACACAGTCCCCATTGATTTTGTCATGGGCCAACTGTTGCAAGTACGCTGCTGGCCTGTGCTATGAATTTTTTGGCCAACTCTCACATGTCCAAAAGTTGCTTTTGTAGTGCAGGTCTGATGCAGTTGTTCAGGTCAAGTGAGACATCAGCACACATCATTGCTCCATAGGTAATGGCAACAAGCTGACCATCAGGATCAGGTGGAATGACCCATCATCATCTTCCTCTAACCAGTTGAGGAAGATTCAGACCCTTGTAGCGTGCTGCACCAAGCCAAGCCAAACACTTCCATTTTCACCAGACACTGCTATTATGGCACCATAATCAGGCTTATCAGTGGTGAGATCACAGGTGGCCTTGCCTGTCAGGGCGAGGCCAGCACAGTAAGGTGGGTCAAGAGGCTCAGCAGGAATAGTATCATGGGCTTGAGAAGCAGCATAGTTGTAAACCCACTGAAATGGATTCACAAGTAGGCGTTCATGAGGAGGATTATTGAAGAGAGATACCATGCGCTCATAAGAGGCCTGGAGCTGAGCACAGTGGTTGAGGTCTGTGAGGGCATGCAGGGTATCCTTGAGAGTGGTTGGATCAAGCTGAGCAGGAACCAGGGGGAAGGGCCATCAGTGGGACATGACTCAAGGAAATGGTAGGGGCCCATCCAAGCTGAGGAACTGGAGTGGTAGTCCTTGGTTTTCAGCTGCACCCTTCCATCATCACCATGAGTGAAGCAGATAATATGTGGGCATGAGGTGCCCTTCACACTTTGGATATAAGGGTCCAGCCAGGTCTTGAATGACCAACATTCATTGGGCAACGTCTGGGCCACAGCTAAACTGACCATGATGTTTGTAAAGCAAGCATCTCTTGCGGCCATGGTTGATGAAACCATGAATGCCCAGCTTGAAGAGGTGCAGGTCCTTCCAGGAAGATGGCACCAGCATGGGAAGTATCACATCACTTGAACCATCCATAATCACAGAGAACACACCACTGGGATCGGTGCTTGCTTCCTGCTGATGAAGGTGATACATCTTGTGCTCCTTTTCAATAAGGCGCAAATGCTCAAACTTTTGCTTCTTCAGCTTGGCCCTCTGTGCTGTTGTCATGCGCTGATTGATCAGTCAATTGTTTGTTGATGCACATATGCTACAGGCCCAGGACACAGAACTTGGGAAATTGTTTTCCAAGATACCATAGGCCATCATGAAAGCAACACCATACATGTGCTTATGGTTGCCATAGCACATTCAGCTTATAAGTGGCTGGTGATCCATAATCGTCCTCAACCATTGGTGTGATACTGCCTATGACATGCTGAGATATTGTATCCTGCAAGCTTGTATAACAGCAGTGTCAAACATGCCAAGGCAGAAACTGCTGCAGCATCGCTTGTTCAAGATCAGTGGCATGTTAAGTTGGTCAACTGGTAACATGACAGCTAACCAATCAAAAACAGAAAAAAAGTCAATGGAACAAGGTAGGAAACTCAAATGACAGTGCAACTCCAATTGGCTGCTGGTCCACAAAAATTCTGATTGGCTGCCCTGGGCCTTATTGTTAGAGCTGACCACTGTCGACTCTATAAGACGAACAAGTGTATTACTAAAGAAACCTGCAGAGAAACGATAGTTTCTCTGCAGGGACATTTGAGGGAATGACCCTCAGCGGAAATGCTGAGTTACAATGACAGGTGGTGGCAACACTCTCAAGTGACGACCAGATGGCCATCCTTCTACATCTAGTAGAGCACACAGATGGCACTCTACTCAGCAACACCCAAACAGATGGCGCTGCCTTGCGGTGCCCTCATCACCAATGTGCACCCACAACCACACTTACTTAACTGCATACTTCTCTTTGTAACAGTATTGGTTCCTCACACAATAAACCCCCTCTTCCTCTACTACATACCCTCTTTTCTCACAACAGGTTATGGGCCCACAACAAGCTTGAACAGCAACTCCCACACTCATCCACCACTTCAAACCAATCACCGACCTGTACCACCACTACAAACTCCCAAGATGACCACCAAACTTGTTCCAACCGTCATTCTGTGAGGAGCCAACAACTACAACTCCTGGCACTACAACCTTCAAGCCACACTTCAGTCAAAGAAGCTCTGGCACTTCATCACCAAGACCAAGTGACTGGACAATGTGCCTGAGGTATTCACTCCTCCTTTCAACAAGGAGCCACCCAACAACTACACCAAGCACAAGGGCATCCTTCAGAAGCAAGCCCTTGCCAACGCCCAGGAGAAGTGGGACCTCCAGGCCAAACAAGCTCTCGGCCTCATTGCGCTCTCTCTACACTCCTCAATCCAGTCTCTCATGGCGAATGCCAAGACACCTGCAGACACCTACAACACACTCAAGAGCCACTTCAACCTGCCAAGACAGCTGTACGCTTCAACCTCTACACCAAGCTGACTGAGCTCAAGCTCAAGCACAGCACTGAGCTCATCACTCACTTTGCCCACATCAATGAGCTCATCACTCACCTGAAGACTGACACATCCCAGATTGTGGATGACCAGGTCACCTTCTTCACCCTCAACAGTCTGCTGACCACCTATGAGGTCGTCAAAACTGTCATCCTGTCCTCACCCACCACCATGAGCAAGGACGCCATCAGACAAGCCCTTCTTCAACACAAAGCTCATCTGTCCAAGTTGACGCACCAATCGACTCCCACAAGCAATACTCTGCTCTTCACAGAGCAACACAAACCTACTCCTCATCACAACAACTCTTCCCACCACCAGAGCCAACCTACTCACCCCACTCATCAACTGCAGCAGAAGAACCGCCACATGCCCTACAACCCCAAGGCAACATGCAGCTACTGCCTACATGTGGGCCACTTCATCCAAGACTGCTGGACACAGCAGAACAATGCCAAGGACAAGGTCAATGGGCCTCAAGAGACGATCAGGTCATCTCATCCCAAGGAGCAGCTCCAGAACACGGTGCTCATCTCCAACACCAGCCACAACCTCAATCAAGGTCAAGCCAGCAGCTGGATCTTCAACACTGGGGCCACCAGGAGCTTTTCCTATCAACAGGAATTGTTCCACAACTTCAAGGCGACCAGCACCAACTGCGACTGAATCAAGCTCAGCAACCACAAGGAGCTGCTGATTGTTGGACGTGGCAACATCCACACCATCACTCAAACCAATGGCCGCCTCATCAACATTGTCCTTCACAACGTTGGCTACATCCCTGCGCTCAGGGCCAACATCCTCTCACCCAACAGCCTTCTCTCCAATGGCTTCATGATCACTCTCATCAATGGTGGATGCGAGGTCCACCATCAACGCTCAACACGCCCAGCCTTCAAAATTCTACAGCAAGGTGGCCTCCTCATTGTCCCACCTCAGACTCTCCCTATCGACAATGTCGTCAATCTGGGACAAACTACCAGTGACATGTGAGCGCTCAACCACAACAACATTGAGAGTAAGCACTCAATACATGCTACCATCACTGCATTGCCTCAATCAGCCAAGGCCAAGTGCACCACTACCATGGCAGCCATGCCCACCATTGGAGCCAACCCTTCTCTGCCGCTTTGTAAAGCCAAGACTTGGCTCTCCTACAACGAGCTCCATCAACAACTCAGCCATGCCAGCAAGGACCGCCTTCACAAGGCAGCCACCAAGTCAGCCAACATTGAGCTTGACCACACCACAACTCTCAACCCATGCATCGCTTGCATTGAGGGCAAGCATCATCATGTGCCAATTGGGACAGGACCTACTCAGCATGCCACTTGTGCCTGGGAGCTCATGCACACTGATGTGTGCAGTCCCTTCCTGAAGGAGTCATTTTGAGGGAAAAGATACTTCATCTCCTTCATCAACAACTTCTCCCACTTCACTGTCGTCTTCCTCATCTGGAAGAAGAGCAAGGTTCTCACAATGCTCAAGCTCTTTGTGAAGACAGTACTACCAGTCAACGCTCCCTTCTGAGTACTACGTTCTGACAATGGCAGCGAGTACTGCAGCAACGAGTTCATGGACTACCTGTGAACCATCAGCGTCTCCTTCCAGCCCACTCCAGCCTACACACCACAGTACAATGGCGTCACTGAGCAGTTCAACCGCACCATCATTGAGATGGTGCGCACCATGCTCATTGCCGCTGACCTTGCCAAGGCCTTCTGGGAGAGGCCATCACACATGCTGTTGACGTCAACAACCGTCTGCCAACTTGCGGCAACCACGACCTATCACCTCTTCAGGTGATCAATGGAATGAAGCTGAGGCTCAGCATCTTCCATCCATTCGGTGCCTGCTGCTACCTCCTCAAGCAAGGCAATCAGAAGCTGAACAAGCTGGCCTCTTGATCCAATGAGGTCGTGTACCTTGGGACTCAGGCCAACACAGATATGTACCGCCTTTGGGTCCTGGCGTCTCATACCATCACTGTATCATGCAATGTCATCTTCTTGCTGGATTGTGTTGACACTTGTCTGGATCAGCTCTCAGACAGCGACAACAACGACAATGACCCCAATGACCCTGAGCCCACTCAACACATCCCCAATGAGCCAGCCTGGAGGGGCGCCGGGCAGAAATGAAGCTTTAATTGTTGATATGCTTGCAGCACAAGGGACAAAGTTGAACATGTTGGTTGAATTAGAATAAAAACAAAGAAAGCTGTATTGTTAGATGCAAGTTAAACATCATGGTCAGAGTCCACAGAAAGGGAGGTACAGGCTCATCTTCATTGAAGAGATCTTCCTCCACCTTGCTATCATGGTGCTTGTAGGAAGAAGAGGAAGAGGAGGAGGATGATGAGGAAGATGAATGGCGCTTTTGGGACTTGCTTCCCAAGCATCCTTCTCCCTTGGTGGGATCAGGGAGGAGTGGTCTGCTGGCTAGAGGAAATTGCCTCTAAAGCACCAATCCATTTCGCAATGTCAGTCACATTGCTGAAAAAGAGAAGGCTATTGACAGAGTTGTTGATGAGTTCACACTCAGGTTCAGCTGGCTTGAGCGCAGACGTGCAGATGTGGTAGCTGTAATTAAGCTTGAAGCAGGCCAGCATCAGGGTTCCATGAAGAGGCCTGTAGTCAAGTACATTGCCCTGTTGGGGAGAAGCCAGAGTTGTATAGGCCTGCAGTAGGTACTTGTAGAACTGGTAACCTGTTGCCTCACATGAGTTAGACACTGAGAATATAAGTGTTGATGGGACAGAGGAAATAGAGGTGTCCAAGAGGGGCTCCACTTCTTGATGGCACTGTTTTTCTCAAGGCCTGCAGTTTTGGGATCTTGACAATATCCTGACCAAGATTCAGAAGGCAAGGGCGAAGAGGAGAAAAGAAGCTGGAAAGCAGAAAGATTACAATGAGAGACGCCACAATAGAAGCATCTCAGAATTTGAGCCAGCCAGGAACTACAATGAAGTGACCAAGCAGTGTGACACAATTAGACATCTACTGAAACACTGCTGTCACCCTCACAACAGATTGAAGCCAATGTTTGTTGTTGTGATCTGTGACATATCAAGCTTTGGGATGCAACAAGGCTAAACCAGCTGATGGGCCTGACTGCCTTCAAGAGAATTCTTGGCGTGGTATGTGCCCATGCCCCTTCCTTATGTTCATGGTACTGAGGAGAGCCTTGTTGGTTGTTACCATTTGGAGGTAGAGTGGTGTGAATGGCATGGCACGTGCTGAATGTAGAGGTCCTCAAGCTTCTGTCCACTCCTGTGCCACTGCCCTTCTGGATGATCCCAGTGTAGTTTTGCAATTTCTGATAGGCTGCCTTGCAGTCAGCATTGTCAAGGCAGGCAGTTGAGGGCTACAAATACAGGTTTTCAGTCATTGTGTACATGTACATGATCAATGTTTGTAAGGCATGGAGGTTGAAATCACACATATGCAATAAAGCAAAGGAGGGGATGCATACTCGGGAGTTCAGAAATTTGTCCCAGAGGATCTGCTTGTGTCTGCCCCACATGACCCAGGATTCCTGATTGGCCAAGGCATCCTTGATGCTCAAGAACTCCTCCCATTCATCGCAATGGACAGCAGCTTCATCATGAAGATGATTTTGGACCCAGGCAAGTAGCTGGACGTCACTGTCACTCAGTCCCTCGTTTGTAAAAAAGGTAAGATATCCTAATACCATGGTACGTAACAAGACAAGCAGGGGCATACATCAGCAATGTCACACAACAATGCCCATTTCATTGAAGGACTTGATAAGCACTTGCTGTCCCCATGCTGTAACAGGGGACCCAGCCTTGGTCATGCACCTGATATCAATCAGTTCTGCATTCAACTGGACATGCTTTTCAAGGAGTTCACTGTAACAACAGAGAAGATTTTCCTTTGGAACATGACTAAGCTCCACATCTGTTGGCTGAGAGTAAAGTATTATTGGATGTGAAATGCAATTGTTGACAAAAATATTTTTTAGATGCTACACAAAAATCATATTGTTGATTGATAAATAAACAGAAATCATCATGTACATGTATGCAATGAAATATTCATATATTGTTTGGATGGTTTCACCATTGCATACATGATCATACCTGTGGGTGGTAGCTCATCTTTCTCCATGTTGTTTGTCTGGCACTGGGCAACTATGAGAAATGATTTTTGGAGGCCCCTTCAACTTATAAGTGTTGTGAGAAACAAGGGTATGTAGTAGAGGAAGAGGGGGTTTATTGTGTGAGGAACCAATACTGTTACAAAGAGAAGTATGCAGTTAAGTAAGTGCAGTTGTGGGCGCGTGTTGTGTGGTGATGAGGGCGCTGCAAGGCAGCGCCATCTGTTTGGGTGTTGCTGAGTAGAGTGCCATCTGTGCGCTCTACTAGATGTAGAAGGATGGCCATGTGGTCGTCACTTGAGAGTGTTGCCGCCACCTGTCGTTGTAACTCAGCATTTCCACCAAGGGTTGTTACCTAAAATGTACCTGCAGAGAAACTATTGTTTCTCTGCAGGTTTCTATAGTAATACACTTGTTTGTCTTATAGAGTCGATGGTGGTCAGCTCTAACACGCCCCTCCAGTGGAGACGCATTTAGACACTGAGGCCAAGGATGGTCTTGAGCTCAGAGAAGCGAGTGATGGGGAGTGCCTTCAAGAGTACCTCAGCCAGCATGTACTCAGTTGGGCAGTAGTGAAGGAAGAGGTGCCCAAGAGCAATAGAATTGCGCAGATGGGCGAGCTTGATGTCGTAGTGCTTCATCCAGGCATGGAACACGTGGATCAGCTGGGTTGTGAGGTGAAGTGCACTATGGTTGTTGGTGTGCAAGAGGAGCTTCATGTCACCAAACCCAAGCTGCTGCATCAGGCGCCTCACATAGAGTGCCTGCTTGGCAGCCTCAGAGAGAGAAGTCAGCTCTGCCTCAGTGGAGGACAGAGCGACCCTGGACTGGCTCCATGCCAGCCACATGATTGGGCCACCACCAAGTATGAAGATGTAGCCAGACACAGACTTGTGGTTGATCTCATCGCCGCCCCAGTTGGCATTGGAGCAGCCGACAGGTAGGTGTAGCGGCTGGCGCTGGTTGATGGCTGTGAGTCTGGCGTGTCTGCAACTGTAGGTGATGGTCAGGTTGCGTGTGCCATTGAGGTAACAAAGGATGTGTTTGATGGCGCCCCAGTGTTTGTTGTTGAAGGTGTCAATGTGGCAACTGAGCATGTGACTGTGAAGGCAATGTCGGGTCTGGACGTGAGTGCCAGATAGAGGAGCAAGCTGACTGCCTGCCTGTAGGGATATCCTTACAGGCTGTGGGCGTCTGCTCCAGCTTGGATAGCAAGAGGCCATGGACCATTGGGGTTGGAGTGGCCTTAGAGTCGTTCATATTGAACTTCTTGAGGATGTTTGCAATGTGGCCCTGCTGGTGAAGTTGGAGAGTGTGGGCACGTTGATCGTGCAGCACTTCAATGCTGAGGATGGAGCTCATGGCTTCAAGGTCCTTGATCTGGATCTTGGCCATGAGCTCTCTCTTGATTTGGTTGACACGTGCATGTGACCTGATCAGGAGGCAGTCATCAATGTAGATGGACACTATCATTGGCAGTCAATCGCCCTGCATGTGCCTGATGTAGATGCAGGGATTGGCCTCAAGTGGCATGAAGTTGAGCGCCTTCATGTGCGTGTTGAAGGTGTGGTTCCAGAGCAATGGGGCCTGCTTGAGCCCATAAAGGCTCTTCTTCAGCAGGCAGACGTAGTCAGGGTGTTCTCTTGAGACGAATCCCTCTGGCTGTGTGATGTAGATTTGGCTGTTGATGTTGGCCTGGAGGAACACTGAGTCAACATCAAATCTGGTCAATCTCAAGGTCATAGAGAGTCATGAGGCTGAGGAGCATGCACAGGTTCTCAAGCCGGACGATGGGCACAAATGTCTCATCATAGTCAATGCCATATCTCTGCATGTAGCCCTTGGCAACCAGACACACCTTGTAGCACTCAATGGAGCTGTTTGCGCATTGCTTGAACTTGTAGACCCAGTGTGTGCCCATGGCCCTGTGGGTCGGTGGTAGAGGCATGAGCATGTAGGTCCCATTGTGGCGAAGGGCGTTGTGCTCCTCTTCCATTGCTCTGCGCCAGTGTGTGGTGTGCTGAGAGGTGATGGCCTCCTTGAAGTTGTGAGGAGTGTTGTGTGAGAGCTGCTTGGAGAGATGAAGATTGTTGTAGCGCTTGGCTGGGCGCCCCTTGGTCATGTGTGTGGATCGCCTTGGAGGTGCAGTTGATGGAGGAGGTGGAGCAGGAGGGAGCTGAGGTACTCCTC